>RJWH01004156.1:0-24233 GCA_004363575.1 Solenodon paradoxus | reverse complement strand
CCTGGTTTTACCCTCCGTGCCTTCTGATATCCTTGCCCCTGGCCTGATTTTGCTGCCTCTGTCACCAGAGAGTGAGCAAGCCCTTCTGTCTCTTGCTGGCTGTGTGTCTGCAGGTAAGACCCTGTCCCATGCTGGGACTTCTTCCTCATTGGAAGAGTGGAGATGTGCACAGTGGCATTGATGGAGGTGCTGCCAGGGCTTGAGTCAGGGTTGGGGGGGAGGGTCTGCGAGTCCCTGTTGTCAGCAGGAATGTGCCTCACCTGCAGGGTTTCACTCCAGTTTCATATCCAATGACTCTAGGAGCCAGATTCCTGTGAGTTTGGGTGGGTCCAGGGATGACTCACCTTGACCAGCAGCTCCAGGCAGAATCACCTTGATTGGGAAGCCTGGGGCGAATGTGACATCAGTAAAAATGGCCATCCTGGTAGGAGGCAGCTCTGTTGCCTTGGTGATAAAGCACCACCCAGGGGTGAGGGACACCAACTCCAAGGGTGTTAGCTTTGTATGTGACATGCCTGTGGGTGGACCTAGCACCTCAGGATGAGAAGACCCTCAGGGGTCATCCTGAAACTTGGTGACGTTATTGGGCTAGGAAGGTGTCTCTGCTCCAGGAAAGGACACCAGGGTCGCTGTCCCTGCCAGTTGACATGCTATTCTATGAGCTACCCCTCCTCCACCCCTTTCTCACAGTCTGGCCAGAGAATCCCTTCATATAGTCATGTGCTGCTTAATGACAGTGATAATTTCTGAGAAAAGTGTCGTGGGGTGATTTCTGTCATGTGAACACCAAGAGTGTAATTCTGTAAATGCAAACCTAGTTGGCAGAGCACAGGGCACATCCGTGAGGTCCACTGTCCTATGTGCAGTCTGTCATTGATATCATTATGGGACACATGACTATTCTCTGCTCCTGTCCACAGATGCCTCAGCTAAAAGCGGTCTCCCACCCCTGCCAGGGCAGGCTCAGCAGCTGGCACAGCAGCCGCACCACCCCAGCCCCGTGCCTGTCTTCCTCTCTGCAGAGGAAGCAGAGAGAGCTTCACCCGACCACCTCCCCGTAAGACCAATGTCCCCAAGCCTAGCAGAGTTGGCTCTTTTCCTAAGGGGCCTATCATTCTTGGTTATGGGATGTGGTGGACCCAGCTCCAGCCCAACCCAGCCACTGAGCTGGTGTGGCACCTGCCCCTTCATCCCCATAGGCCCCGACCAGGGCCAGGCTGATGGAGGCAGAGATGTGAGAACCAGAGCCCTCCTGAGTTGGACGTTTGCTATTTTATTTATTGTAGATCGGTGTGTGTGTGTGTGTGTGTGTGTGTGTGTGTGGGGTGTCTAATTCCGATTTGCTGGAATGTTGCATTAAGATAATGTGTAATTATGGGCATGCCCTAGTGGAGTAGTGGTTAGGTCCACAGTCCCTGTACATCCCAAGGATCTGGGTTCATGTCCCAGGATGTACAACTAAATAAAAAGGAATAAAATGCTTCTTCTTCCTCTCTTCCTGCCTCTCTGCCCACTTGCCTTCATTCCTGCCTGCGCCTTTCCTTTAAACAACACAAAACTTCATTACAGAGAGGCTTAGTACCCCTATCACCACACTTAACTACCTCCAGTAGTTGTGCATCAGAGGGGTGGGTGGACAGAAGGAATCGAAGGCTGTTCATCTGGAGCTCACCTTACCCTGCAGAGAAGGCCAGACATCTGTCTGATTCCATAATTTGTGCACACGTGGTCCCTGAGCCTTCCCCAGCCTCAGGGGCCAACTGGGACCCTGGGGACCAGGGATGTGCCGAGCCGCCGCGATACCCGCTGTGCCCACTAGATGGCGCGCTGGGCGCATAGGTGAGTGAGGCGCTCCTCCAGGTGGACTGGGCGGCTTCCGTGGGTCGTTCGTTGCCAGGGAAGAAAGACACTGTTCGCTGATGCCCACCCAGGGCCTAAGCAGGTATGAGGAGATGGATGCACCGGCAGGAACTGCCCTGTGGTCCTTCATTGATCTTGGTCGTGGGTTCTGGCGTTACGTTCCCCTTCTTCCTGCATCTTTTGTCCTCAAGCTGTTTAGCGCTTCCTTGGAAAACTTGTTGAAAGCGACAGGACTCTTCCTTGGAAGACATTTGAAAATAACTTCATAGTTTTTTGAACAATAGATATAGATTAAGGACATCTTATATGTTTGCAGTACATGCATTTGCTTTGGGGTTTATAGTTAACATTTGGCTTCAGATAGGAATCTAACCAGGGAATCCTTCATTCATTCAATATTTATGGAGCGTTTACTATGAGAAAAGCACTGTTCTAGGTGCTAGAGATACTCACCTTGTGGAACTTACATTCTAGAGGGGAAGGAAAATGATAAAAACTGGCAAAATGGAGTACTCTTTATGGTGGTTCTCTAAATGGTCTGCGTTTCTTCTGAGTAGAACTTTACTTTCTGGGTTTCTTGTGTTTTTGAAAATCACATGGCTAGTTCAGGGCAATGAATTGTGAGGAGGAGTGATCTGTTACCCCCAGGCAGAGCGTTTAACTGCTGGTGTGAGATCCTCTGGGGTGTTCCCTTTGCCTCCTGACTTGGAACCAGGACATACTTTTATTAAAAATTTTTTTTTTTGCAGCCCTGAGTTTTGAACACTGGTCTATGACTTTTATAGCCTGTGCTCCTGCGCTGGGGTAGGAGGGCTGATATAGGACACATCTCAATGGAGACAGTACAATCAGCTTAGGTCCCGAGACATGCAGCGCCAGAGATCAACATTTGCTTTTTTAAAGTCACGGAGATGTGGGGAATGTTTGTTACTGCACTAAAACCTGGCTATTCCAACTGATCCAATACTAAGTAAATTATAATTATATAGATTGCTGGAGGAGATCAGAACGAGGGGGAGAGAAGATAAAACTAAGCAGGATAAGTGGAAGGGGAAGAGGACTGGATGGAAGGGAAGGGAGATGAAACTTTAAATAGGGTGATCAAGGTAGGCATTGCTGAGAAAGTGAGCTTGGAAAAGGGAAACTAACTGTGCAGGTGACAAGAGTTGGTGGGGGTGTGGAGAGAAAGCAACCCTCATACTGCTTGTGGGAATTAAATTGGTGCAGCCATTTTGGAAAACAGTGTGGAGGTTTTTCAACAAACAAAAAATAGAACTACCTATGGAGGTTTCTCAACAAACAAAAAATAGAACTACCTATGATCTAGTAATCCTACCTCCAGGTATCTATCCAAAGAAGATGAAAAATTAACTTGAAAAGATGCATGTACCTCTCTGTTTATTGCAGTATTATTTACAAGCGTCAGGATATGGAAACAGTCTAAGTGCCCCTTGATGGATAAATGAGTAAGGAAGATCTGGCATATCTACACAGTGGAATGCTACTCAGCCAAAAAAAGGTGAAAATTTTCCATTCATGGCAGCAGTGGAGAGACCTCAGGGCAGATCAATCACAGGGAGAAAGAATTATTGAAAGATCAAACCTATATTTGGAATACAGAGAAATAATGTGAATAAGCAAATCGAATGAAATTAAAATAAACTTTTGGACTCTGACAGCAAGACTGAGGTTGCCAGAGGGGAAGAGGGTGGGAGCTGGGTTCATGTGGTGGAGGGGTTTGTCTATTATTTTATTTTTATTTCATGTTTTCCCCTTCCTTTCTTGTTTTTCATTCTGTGTTTTGGTCTGTTTTTGTTAATCAAAAGAAAGGAAACAACTGCACAGGTGTCTGGAGAAGGGTGTCCCAGTCAGGGGAAGGGCTGGAACAAAGCTGCAGGTCTGGCTTGATGAGGTCTAGATGCAGCCACGTGGGGTGGTCAGTGAAGTAACAGGACATCATCACGCGGAGCCTCGTGGTCATGTGAGGACTTCACTGTGTTCTCTGAGGGAAAGAGGGACCATCATAGGCATCTGAGCCCAAACACAACATGGTATATTTACATCTGCAAAGGGTCAGTTTGGTATCTGGGTTGAGACCAGACAGCGCATGGGGCAGGGTAGCAGAGGTTGGTGAATGGAAGTGGGGATGCCTCCTGAAAGGTTAATTGCATATTTCAGGTGACAGTTACTGGGAGCTCATGAGAGGTGATAACAGCGGTGGTGAGAAGTGGTCAGATGTTCAGACCCTGGATATATTTTGAAGATGAAACCATGAGATTTCCTGATCAACGGGATGGGGGATGGGAGAGATTCAAGGCTCTGGCTTCATCATATAGGAGGATGGACCTGATATCAGTCAAGGTGGGTGGGTGGGGGAGGAGCAGATTTTGGGAAAAATTAGGCATTTTTGCCATAATGAGATTACAATGTCATTTGGATCTCAAACTGTGTGGGAGGCATTGGATATATGAGCCTGGAGTTTGGAGAATATAAATTTGGGAGTTGTTGCTAGATGGTATCAAGAATTTACTGTCTTAAAACACTTTGGTCATAAAGAGAAACTTTGGTGGTGCAGGAGTAGTTATTCTATTCTTTAAAGAACATGATCCATTACATTATCCAATGCATCCTTTGTCTTCCTAAATTTCATCTTTTGCTAAGTCCTGGGACACAGTCTGCTTTCACTAAGAAATGTCCCCTTTCCCCCAAATGAAAATCATGAAAAGACTGTGTCTCTTTTCTCTTCGGCTGCCAGGGAGCTCAGAGCAAATTTGAAACTCAGCTATGATACATTAAGTTGCGCCCATCAAACTTGCATATTCATGCTTTTACTTTCCCTTCCCCTGGTTTCCTACTTTGAATTCCCTCACTTTTAAATATTTTATCACATTTTCTTGCTAGGGTTGCCTCAGATCTAAATGGAATGAGGTGGAATGTAAAAAGAAGAAAGAAATAAATATAATTGAATGAAGTTGCTTTTTAATAACAACACAACTCATTTATAAGTAAAAAAAAATGGAAAATTTGTCTCTAAAGTAATTTCAATATGCAGCATCTTAGATTCCAGCTGATTTTCATTATAAAGTTGAAAATGTGTTCCTCGAGGAAAAAGAATTTTAGTCCCGAAATGTTATAAAATCATACTTTAAAATTGCAACCAACAGGCACATTCACATCATTTAAAGAAAATAAGTAAGTTACCTTAAGATATTGAGAATGATATGCAGAAGAACTAGAGCTGTTTTTATGTTTTCATTCGATGATTTCAAGGTGGCAGGAAAAACAATGTGACTTTTCCTAACAGGACCCACTTGCCTGCAAAATTCCACCATCCAAGTTTTCCTGGAGTCCACTGAAGCCAAGTTTCTTGACATTCAGCCTCATATACTTTTATTTTGTCACACACCAATAAGCACCGGTTTTATGAGTCTGTCAATATTGGTTCTTCACATCGATTCTTTTTGAAAACTTAACTTTGTTTAAAGAGAAAGTCGTTAAAATAATAGGTAGGAGGTGTGAATTCATGGATTTGCTCTTTTCTTAATGCATGTTCAAATCAGTTCCTAAAGAGTCAAATTAAAAAAAGGGTAGGGCGTTTCCTTAAAAGCACCTCTCCTTCCCCTGCTGCCTCTATAAGGTGTGAGGGCTGTCCGGAGGGGAGCTGGCACAGTCTTTGGAAGGAGCTGGCCGGTCTTGAAAAGCACCAGGTAAAGCCAGGTGGAGGCACCCAGGGACACACATGGGGCAATGATTCAGCACAGAGAGGAAGACTCCCCCAGTTAAAGAGAAAATAAGGTGAAGGGGAGATACTTCTGCTGAAAACCCATGCGTTGAATTCTGGAGGGTGATGTGAATAAGGACCTTAAAGCTCCTAAGAAAACCAGGTTTGGACACCTGGGGCGTAGACCACCGAAAAGGCCACGGACCTGGGTTCACAATCTGGGACTGGAGGGAACAACCAGAAATGAACAAATAAAAATGCTTCTTCTTTTCTCCCTGCCTGCTCTCTTTCCTCTTAAAAAAATCCAGCTTGGGTCACACCCCACTCCCATGTGGTCACCAGCGGCACCTCATCTCTCCAAGTTGCAGCTGTCATGATGCTCACCCATTTTGGCCAATCCTACGCTTGACTTTTAGGACAGCGGTTCTCAGCTGTGGTCCCTGGGCCAGCAGCATCAAGGTCACCTAGAAATTCATTAGAAATGCCAATTCTTGGGTCTCACCCTGGACCGACGGGATCCACCCAGCCCTCTGGTGATTCAGGTGGATGGTGTAGCTTTGAAGGCCACTATTCGAAAAGGGACATTTCTTGTGGTGAAGAAAACAGAGAATTAACAGCGGTGGTGAGGGGACCTGAATTATTATTATTTTTTTTTTAAAGGAAAGTTACAGGCAGGAAGAGAGAGGAGGAAAAATAATTGATATAGTTATTCATCATTTTGGTACTTGTCTGGAACTGGGGACCTTGGGATTTATGAGGACTATGTCTGGATTAAACTGCTGGGCCACCAGGGTGCACCAGGGGACCCGAACTCTAATTGGATTTGTAGCCAGTTAGCTGAGACCTAACACCAAGTTGGTCTGTACCTCCGTTTCCTTACCTGTAACATGAGAAAAGACCTGGAGGAGAGGTCCCCAACTCTGCTAGAACATTAGAATCACCTAGGCAGCTTTCAAATCCAGATGCTGTGCTAACAAAGGATACATACTCTCTAACTTTACTTATATCACTTCCTAAAACAGACAAAAACTAATTGCTGATGGGAATAATCAGAGAGGTGGCTACCTGGGGGAGAAGGGTGGGTAGATTGACCGGGAAGGGTTAGCAGGGGGACTTCCTGAGGGTGAGGATACTATTCTGTGTTGATGGGAATGTGGGTTGTTAGGCATAGGCATTGATCAAAATCTATTGACTTGTATGTATCCTTAAGATGTGTGTTTCATCATGTGCAACATTCCCCTCAAAAGGGAAAACAAAGGATTGCAAAAATAAATACTGGACTCTAGCTAATAATACACGTGCTGAAGTATTTTGGGTGAAAGGCAGGAATGTCACAACTCACTTTGAAATGCGTCAAATAATACGATGGCTTGTTGCTGGATGGAGGGATGGATAATTGGATGGAAATGTGGATATGTGACAAAGTGAGTATAATAAAAATTGTAATCAGAGAACCCAGGGGTGGTGTCTCTGTGGGTCTTCATTGTAAAAGTCTTTCAAGTTTTCATTAAGTGTCAGCCTTTTTCCAATAAAATATTTGGAGGGAAATTCTGGAGCCAGAACCCTCCACCCACCTCTATGAAATCAGGGTGTTGCCTAAATTAAAAATTCTGCCATTGAAGGAAGATCATTTATTTCTCAAAGGGAACACTTTTAAAGCCAATCACGTACAGATATTCCGAGGAGTGGAGACAGATTGGGAGATGGTTGTTTTAATTCCTGGCAATTAATTTACTGGGCTGAAACTTCCCACAGGTGACTATAATGGGAGAGATAATGGGAGAGACGAGGGTTCGCATCTGGATTTCTGGTGGCTATTTTCGTGGTGAGAGCCGCCTGAAGCTGGCAGCTGCAGGCACTGGGCACCCTGACTGCCTCCTGCCATCCAGGGCCATTTGGGGAGCCGCGCTGGAGACTGTCTACTTGCCTCAGCCACCAGGGGGAGCCGTCACCCAGCAGTTGCCTGAAGCCCCCACTATATTAAAACCACCACTTGTGTCCCATCGAGGGTCCCACGGGGCGAATCCAAAGAGCCTTCGCACTCGAATCTGCAGGTTCTGTGGTCCCACTCACTGTGCTGCTCCACCCCAGTCCTCACCTCAACTGGACAGATGGCGCCTTGGGTCGCTGACCCCATGGCTTGGCCAGTGCCCTGTCCCCTGGGGACCCTTCTACATGACACAGTGAGACGGGGAATCAGCATCCTCCAAGCTTGCCATGAACACGTCTCAAACATTTCTCTTCCTTCCTCATGCAACCTCGGCCATCTCACCTACTGTCCTCTCGGTGACCGCCATCTGCAGACTTGGGCTCCCGGCGTGCGCCTGCCCCATCCACCCGTCTTACTCTTCCTGACATGCGTGGATGGCATCCCACTCCTGCGCTACAGACTGTGACCTCCTCCTCTCCAGTGACCTCACCAACACTCAGCCCAGCCACCGCTTCCTCTGGTCATGCCTGGGACCCTCTGGTCATCCGGGAAGGACAGCAAGCACACCTCCCCTCTTGCTCTAGCCTTTCTACTGGCCTCCCCTAGAGCCTGTCGTCTCTCAATCCTCCCTCCCTTATTCAACATCCTTGTTTAATCCACTCCCTCGTGTCCCTCCTGCCATGGTCCCCGCACGGCTGACATGTTCTGGACTGCTCCTCACCCTGTCCCCCCACACACGTCGGGCAGGGGCCCCCCAGGGAGCCCCCAGGACTTCCTGGGAGGTTCTCTTCCCAGTGGAGAACCCATGCCTGGAGCTGTACCAGGAATGAGCGGTCTGAGTGCCCCTTTCCTCCCAGACACAACCTTCTCCTGTCGGAAGCTGCTGGTCCGTTTGAGCTCACCCCTCCTTACCTGTGCCCCCGGAAGCTGTCACCAGCACTGAGAAGCAGCTCCTTACTTGGGAGCCCAAATGCCTTTGAGTTTTCTGTAAGACGAATGTGTCTGGCAAGACCTGGTGGTTTAGTGGTTGGGTCCACCACCTTCAGCTGATGCAGTCCATGCCACATCCGAAGGACCTGGGTTTGTGTCCTGGGACTGGGGTAAACAACTAAATGAACAGCTAAACAAAATAAATAAAATGCTCTTCCTCCTGTCTCTTCCTGTTGGCCTACCTGCTCACCTTCATTCCTGCCTGCATCTTTCCTTTAAAAAAAGAAAAGGGAATGGTTCTCATTCTTGGTATCCTCTTCCCCATGACCCCTCATCCTTGGTGCTTCCGGGGGTGGCATCCTGGAATGAGTGAGCTCTGATAGCACAGTGACCCCTCTGAGCCCAAGAGCCCGCAGGCCTGGACTGAGGGCCTCGCCACCTCCGGAGGGGTGGGAGCCGGCCCAGCCCCCTCTCTATGACGTCAGCGTGGGAGGAGGAGGAGCTCCGAGGAGGGTGGGCGGGCCTGAGTCACATTTCTCCCTGAAGTCACCGGAAAGCCAAATCACAGGGGAGAGGTGAGTACTAGAAACGGGTAACCTCTTTGATGACAGACACCCACCCATGAGCAGTGGGGCTCCACGCAGGCCTGGAATCTGACCAACCCACCGCAGCACCCCGGCCCCCCACTCATGGAGCGGGGCCGGGGTCACCTGAGGAAAGACTAAGTTTTCATCCTCGAAGACTGATGTGCAAGTCAGCGGAAACCCTGTTTACCAACCTGCTTTATAAACAGTCAGGCGCAGCCTAGATGAAGGATGACGGTTTAAAAGGGATGGAGGAGATCTCTAATGATCACTCCAGGGAAGTTGCTTGAATCAGCCCTCTCTCTGGGTCCTGATGACTTCTGAGGGTGCTAATTATGAGACATGGGAAATCCCTGCTTGCAGTCTAGAACAAGCTGGGGAGTTTAGTTCCCAGGGCTTGAGGGTGGAGCAAGAAGCAGGCCGCATTCCTCTAACAGTGGCCCTTCTGCCACGCCCCGCCAGCGCTCTGACACCCAAGAGAGGGAGGCCTGCTCCCGGCTCGGGAGCTCCCCTTCAGTCCTGCCTAGCAACCAACTGGAAACAAGTCTCCTCAGACTTTCAAAGAAACCCAGCTACAGCCATAAACTCTGTTTACGGCTTTCTAGGGGCTGAGGAAAAGGAGGCTGCCAAAGGAACCAGAGTTAATTCTAATAAATAGATTCCCCAAATAAAAAACCCACTGCGGGGGATGGGGTTTACCTCCTGGCATTGGCCAGGTTCATCTCTGACCCTGCCCTCCTCTAATTTCTTCCCAGCCCTGGCTCACCTTCTCCTTTCTGACTATGTCATTCTGATCACCCCCTTTGCTTTCTGAATAATTGATTCCTCCACTCACCCACTTCATTTCTGCTTCCAGGACTGTTTACCAATGCAACCAGAGTCTATAAAATATGCCAGACAGTACTTGCACCCCCAACCCCGCCCCCTGGCTGTACCTGGAGCTGTGGATGGAGGAAGCAGGATGGCCTCCGGCTGGGGTGCAGAGGCAGCTCCAGATGTGCGGGGCGTGCCCAGCAGGAGACAGAATCCAGAGCACTAGCTCAGTGGCTCCGCAGGGGTCTGGCCAGGGCAGCACCAGCCAGCACAGAGCCCTCAGTTTCTCCCCTGTGAGATAGTGTATTCATGAAGATGAAATGATAGACTATGCATACAAACTTCAGGGGCGTGCTCAGTGTACCGTGAACATGGTGCTTGTGTCTGCTCACGAAAAAGGAGCAGTTCTAGGTGCTGGGGAAACAGGGTGTCTCTGTCCCCATGGAGACTTCATGGGGTGATAGTGGAGGAGACCAGCAATGAGCATGTGAACAAATAAATGACGTGATTGTGGTGTCATGAAAAACATAGGTAACAGGATAGAGGTAAGTGGCAGGTGCGGAGGGGTTGGGGGGCATTACTTGAACCAAGGTTGTTGAGGAAGTTTCCAGAGGAGGGGTATTTAGGTGGAGATCTAAGTGGTGACAAGGGCTCATCAGGGGAAGATCTCAGGAACCGATTCCAGGCAGCGAAACAGCACATACAAAGGTCATTGTAGGAGAAAGAAGGTGGTGTGTGAACATCCACAAGGCTCATCAAAGGATAGGTTGGAATAAGACAAAGGGACTGAAATTTGTCACTTTCCAACCAGCATGAGAAACAGAACGCCTGTTTAACCCCCATCCTGTTTACGTAACTCAAGGACTTCAACCTACCCCTAAATCAGCAGCTCAGCCAGGTGGCTTCATCAGAATTCCACCCCTAGCCCCCTGCCTGCTAGTCAGCGACTACCCCTTAAAAGCCCCCGCTCACAGCTTCCCTGGGATGCTCCTTCTGTCTCTTCTCAGAGAGGAGTTTTCCCGGCCTGCACAGGGGACAGTAAAGTCCTGCCCCAGAATGTATCAACTCCCTTGTCTCCGTCTCTTTCGTTGTGGGTCTCTCCGTGTGCTGGCGCTCGGGGGGCCCTGGGCGAGGTCATTATGAGTGAGGATGGACAGAGCAGGCCCAGGTGTCAGGGTCTAGCTGTAAGGAATTGAGATTCCTTTCTCAAGAGACTCTTTTTTTCTGGGGTACCACAAACATGGTGAATTCAAACAGAAATGTTCTCACTTGTTCTGCAGACTGGATATCTAGAGTCACCCTATTGACAGGAGCATGGCCCCTCCAAAGGCTCTAGGGGATAGTCCTTCCTGCCCTTTTCCAGTTTTGAGTGACCCTAGGTGTCCTTGGCTTGTGGCAGCATCACTCCATTCTCTTTCTCTTTCTATAGTTTCTCTCTGTGTGTGAGAAGGGTAGGGTGGACATCCAGATTCTTAGAAGGACTTAGGGCACATCTTATATTCCATATGATCACCTCTCTAGATCCGTAACTCTAATACATCTGCCCAAACTCTGTGTCTGAATATGGTCACGTCCACAGCTGCTGTGGTTAGAGCTTGGACACAATTCAACTCACTACAGAGAACACTGACGGTTTAACAGAGGAACAATATGATCTGACTAATGGCCTAGTAGTGTGATGGCAAGGCCTCCAGGTGGCAAGAAGACTGACAACCGAGCACTCTAGGTAGAGAAACAGCACTTTATTACAAGCATCAGTGCTGGCTCAGGGGCATAGTTACCCAAAGCTGAGCAGCTGGGGGGAGGGGGGGCGGCGGGTAGGGGAGCTTCTTTTATGCCCTGGGATAGAGGTTTATCTCCTTGGTGCAGCTGCAGGGTATGGCTGGTGTGGTTTCTATAGTTGGCTCTTATCAGCGGTTACTGCTGCAGGGGAATGAACATATGCTGGCTTGCCCTTGGTCGTGTAAACGGTGCAAAATCTCTGGCAGACTAACTCTTGCTTTGGGGTCGAGGAAAGGTTTTCTACCATAATAGGATGACACTGGCTATGTTATGGGGATGAGACCCAATATGGGGAGGCAAGTGAGGGGGCAGCAGGACCAGAGGTGATAGGTGAAAAGGAAAAAAGACACAGTCCTGTTGGACAAAAACAATTTCAAGACCACCAACCTTAAATAAGGCCACTCTGTGATCAAGATGGAATAGGACAGCAGCAGGACCCCTCCAACATCGTGTCTCATAGGGACATTGACCAAACCTCAAAATTAACCCAAATCCCCACTCCTAGCTAATATGAGTGATGGCTCCCCACTTACCCCCCCCCCGCCTTTTTTTTTTTAACCAACCACAGCTCTAGCTTGCTCCATCCTTCTTAGGATCTTCTTTGTCATCTACATAAGATTTACCATTCTTGAAAGCATCCAATCCAGAACAAAATGTTGTCTCCTTGAACTCTCCCCTAAATCATGCAAAACAACCAAATCCTGTAATAGGTCCTGTTTGTATGCCCTAGAGCTCCCTAGGATGTGTGTTCACTCTTGTTGCTTCAACTCAAGAAACCCAACTTTGTTCATCTACAGGGGTGTTCTTGGTGATCTCTGGCTGAAGGGCAGAGTGGGCTCTGTGGGTGTGGGACCTGTCTAGTCCAGAGTCCTCCACTTAGAACAAGAGCTGCCATGTTGAAATTCTTAATTTCTGAACCAGAGCTCTGTGTGTTCATTTTTCACTGGGCCCCATAAGCTCTGTAGCCAGCTCTGCTGAAGAACATTAACTGTAGTTAATGCCAGGGCCATCATGGTAGAAAAAGGTCAGTGGGTGGATTCAGGACTTTTTGGCCTGGATCAGCAAGAAATGGTTGCCATTTTGGATTTGGGTGGGAGAATGAAAAGAAGAGCAAAATCCTGAACTTGGGGTGGTGTACTTGGGTGACGAGTGCCCTTTATCAAGAGGGGCACTGTTGGGTGGTCCAGTAAAACAGGTTTGGGAGTGGTAGGGGGTCAAGAGTCTCAGTTTAGTGAAAATATATTTCCTATCCCACTTTAGGAAATAGGAATGGATGCTACATTTGGTGACAATATGGCACTATGGTTTTGTAAGATGTTACCCAGTGTGGGGAGGGCTGGAGAATTGAAAAAGTATACAAAGAATTGCTCAGTATTATTTCTGACAACTGTTCCATGTGAATCTACAATGATCTCAAAATTAAAAGTTTAATTAAAAAAATTGGTGACCCAGAAAATCAGGTCCTGAACAGAGCAATAGGCCCTCGGGGCAGGTGTTCCTCATTTGTATTCATCAATTCTTAAATCTTCAAAGAGTTTGGGCGCAGCTCACAAAGCAGAGGCAACCCTGTGAAGGGGTGTAGGGGTCTGAGGAGACATCGGCGGCTGTGGCACCTAAGTGTTCTTCTTTGTGGGGGCTGGTGAGGTGGAGAGCAATGCATCTCTCGGAGGTCCTTCGGGTGATGGGGATAGATTTGACCAAGGAAAATGATGTTAGCACTCAACTCCTCTAGCAGTTTCAGGTGGAAACAGCTTGGTAACCTCAGTTAGGAGCAGAGGCCACTTCTTTTGGTCTCCCCTTTGACGCTTTCATTAGCTAGACGAGCTCCTGTGGAGGGATTGGGGGAGGAGCATCTCATCATGATATTTGCAGATTTATTCACGGAACTCCCCACACATCTGGATGAGAATATATGACTTGCCCCCTAGAGGAAATAGCTAAATGAATCGCTAAAGCACAAAATGTTCCTGTAAAATTGCTTCCATATTTTATTAGACGCAGATGAGCATGAGTTATTGTGAAGCCAACAGAAGGGTTTGCAAATTTGGTTCTTGCCTTTTCATAAATAACTCTTCCTCACCTAGATGATTGTGAAAAGGCTTTAATGAACGTTAGCTTATGAAGGGGCCATTGAGTAGCTCATTCACTTATTAACTGATGTATCTATCCAACCATCCACCTACTCACCCATCATCTACCCACCTATCATCTATCTAACCACCCATCCATCTACCCTCCATCCATCCAATGGTCTATCCATGCATACATCCACCCATCCATCCATCCATTCATCTACCTATCATCTATCTAACCACCCATCCATCCACCCACTCATGCATCCATCTAACCTCCCACCCGCCAACCTGTCCCTCCGTTCATTCATCCATCCACCCACCCATCCACCCAACATTTATGAGGCACTCACTGCTATTCCAAGTGTCACAAGATAAATTGCAGCTGCAGATGCATCTCTGTTGACCAGCTTTCATACAACATTAGATGTACCAAGCACTCTTGAGATGAGACAATTTGGAGTTTTACTGTCACGAGAGGGATGCCTTTTGGGGAAAGGGGACTACCTTTCACATATCTCAGGGGGCCTCAGAGAAGAAGGCACATTTTCCTGTATCACTGTTGGAAATGCTACTTAACATTGAATTCCTCTTTCTTAAATTTCATTTGCATCGAAGTGTGAAATTTCTTGGGGGAAAAATGGACACAGTAGTGCAAAACCAACTTTCAGGTTGAAGGGACCTTATTAGTTTCTCACACTCCTTGTGGCTCTGCCAGATTGATCCCAGCTGGGGGCATCTGAAGGGGTCTGGCTTCCATTCAGAATGCCCAGCATGGGGGTGCCTGGGAGGAGCTGGGGATGAGCGAATACGCATTTATTCCCTCCACTTCTGTGGAAGTGGAAGAGTAGGACTTGCAGGGTCCCTGGAACCCGAGAGGGTGGTTGGGGGTGGGTTGTTACTTTCACAATGATCCGTCTGCCGCAACAGAGAGGTGAGTGGAGTTTGTCTGGCGGGCTCAGTGGAAGGTGAGCCCTCCCTCCAAGAAGACACAAGGCCTCTAGTGCTGTCAGGGGCACCAGAACTGACAACCTGGGGGGCCATGACATCTGCCTCCTAGGGAGACTTCTTAGAGAAAAGCAAAAGATGAGAAGGAACTCCGAGGTGCCCCCAGCTGCACGGTGGCCCTTCACCATGACAGGGCTCTCACAGCGGTCTGCAGCGAGGGCTGTAGTGAGGGAGTCCCCCTTGCTCTCAATTTGTGGGAAGAGAAATAGCTCAGCAAGTCCAGCAACGTGTCCGAGATTACCCTGTGGGGTGTGGATATTGGATTTGAATTTGCTCTGCTTCCTCCGAATCATAGTTCCCCAGACAGGAGCGCAGTGTGCTGACCCCTTTCAAAGGCAAAGCTGTGAAAAAGTGTATCAGGGAGCCTCTGTAGGGAGGCCCCAGGGCAGGAAAGGGCAGCCTCACAGCCTGCTTTTTGTTTTGGCAGGAGGTGAGCTATGAAGACAGACCTGGGAATGAGGACCGTGGTTTCTGATCAAGCCTGGCAGACACACAGACCCCCACTTTATTCCTAGCAGTGGGAGCGTGGAGAGCTGAGAAATTCAGAAGCAGGGTTTGTCAGAAAGAGAAATTCAAGCTAAGTACTCCTGAAATCCAGAGGGCTCAGGGACCCAGAGGTTAGGGGAAGAGGACGAGTCTGGCTCTTAACTGAATGCTTCTCAGAAGCTCCTTAGGTTCAAACTTTCTGACTGAAAAGGTTCTACAATGTCTGTTTTGGACAATGGAATGGAATAAATACAGTTGTATCTTTATTTGAATAATCAGGGATCCAGCAGTGTTTTGGGGTCTGGATTTTACACATGACATTTTGGCATATTGTTTTGGAAATGGCCTGGTCTCAGCATCCAAAGACCCTGGTGGGAGGTGGGCTCCGTCACCTGCAGGTTATGTGACTTCAGACTGGTGACAGTCATGCTACAATTTTCCCTTCATAACATGGAAGAGAGAAACGTTTGCTTTACGGGTCATGCAAGAGTAGTGTAAAGCTCTCGTGAGATGATCTCTCCTTTCACCTTGATGCTCAGGTCACCATGCAAACATGAACTGCTGTGATCAACCAGGTATTAGGATATTGGAGGAGACATGACCAAGTGTCCTCTATGGATGACCAAATGTCTATCCTAACTTAGGTTAGGCCTCAATTAGGGTTCTCCAGAGAAATGAACACATAGGAAATATTTAATATATAAACAAGAGATTATACATATATACATACATACACATATATGTAGATTTTCACTTATTCACCCATCCACTCGTTCATCAATTCATCATTTATTGTGTGACCACTATATATCAGATAATGCTGTATCTATTATAAGCTACACTATTATATCCTTATCCATATATGTATACATGTATATATATATATATATATATATATATATATACACACACACACACACACACACATCTGTATCTCAGGGGATTTATCATGAAGAATTGACTCGTGATTTGGAGACCGAGAAGTCTCACAATGACTCATGTGATGATGGAGGCTGAGAAGTCCCACAATCTGCCACCTGCACACTGGAGGCCCAGGAAAGTTGGTGGTATAGAAAAAGATGAGATGAGCTATCCCAGCTAAGAAGTGAGCCAGGAAAAGGAGTGGCTTCTTCCTTCCTCTACCTTTTGTTCTACTCAGCCTTCAGTGGATTGGATGACGGCTCCCCCACATTGGGCAGGGCCATCTACTTTACTGAGTCCGTTGATTCAAATGCTAACCCCATCCAGAAACACCCGCAAAGACACACCCAGAAGTAATGTTCAATCTGGGCACACTGTGCCGGTCAAGGTGACACAGAATTACCCATCACAGCTTGAAAAGTTTCCTTTCATTCATGAAATGACAGATACAGTCTTTGGTATTGGTAGGTCAGTTTATTTCTTGGGAGAGGGGAGGCAATATTGAATTACTGGAGCTCAGGATTCTTGGTGGAGTAGAGCGTGAGCAGTGGAGAGAGAAGTCTGTATAGCTGTAGGGGATGAGGGATTCAAAATGTCCCAAAGACGGGAAAAGATATTAACAAGCATGGACATGTAACATTCTTTGAGAGCAAACAGTGAAATCAGCAAGTTCAGATCAGAATATTTTTTGAGAGTTTTTATCTTACGGGTGTTTCTTGGAAGGTGACGCCACATGGGGTCTGGGAATTCATTTGGATTACATCTGGAGAGTGACCATCAGAATTTGAGAACTCAGGTGATGTGTTCAGTTGCATCTCCTCATAAAATAATGAGGCAAGATCTGAGCTATTGTAGAATGAAGAATTTGACTTTTGTCTTTGGTCCCTGGAAGAAAGCTTGACATCCTTGAAATTTCCCAAGTGATAAGAATGTCTGTGATTCAGTCTTTCCTTGGACCATACCTGAGTTTATGTTAATGAGATGACTTAGAATGGGGGCTGACTATGCCAGGAAAACCAACCACGTATCAGCCTGCTATGGTCTGAATGTTTGTGTCTCTCTGAAATCGACGTGGAAATCCTAACCCCCGAGATGACAGTATTAAGAGGTGGAGACTTTGGGTGTCATGAGAGTGGAGCCCTCATGAATGGGATTAGTGGTCTTCGTAAAGAGACCCCACAGAGCTTACTCACACCTTTGACTATGTGAGGACACACTGAAAAAATGAACCTCTGTAAACCAGGAAGATGATGCTTATTGATACAGAATGTGCCAGAATATGTCTTGAACTGCCCCGCCTCCAGAATTGATGGGACAGTAGTTTATCAGTTATGTAGTTTATAGCATTTGGTTGCAGCAACCTGAACGGACTAAGACACCACCTAACGTTCGGGGGAGAGAGTGGGGCTGGAGATTCACTTCTACCATGCAGCAGTGATTCAGTTCACCATGCCTTTGATGAAACCCCAATAAAAACTCTGGGCTCCAAGGCTTGGTGGAGCCTCTGGGTTGGTGAATGCATAGGCATATGGGAGGGGACACATCCAGATTCCATGGGGGAAAGGACATGAAACTGCATTTGAGACCTCGTCCGGTGTGTCTCTTCATTTATATGGTCCTGATCTATATCCTTTATAAAAACATTAATTGTCAGTATAGAACTTCCCTGAGCTGTGATCAGTGCACCAAATTAATAAAGTTGAGGGGGCTGTAAACCACTCCCACCCAGATCTGTGGCTAGTTGGTCAGAATGGTGGGTGACCCAGGGTGTCTAAAGTGGGATCATTTTTTTGCTGGACATCAGACCCTAAAACCTGTGGGTCTTGTGCTAACTCCAGGTAGTTAGTGTGAGAATGGCAGCACCCCAAACCTTATTTCATTTTTATTCAGTCAAGAAATTTCTCTTGAGAGCTTATTTTGTGTCAGGTGGTGGGTGCCAGGCATATCACCTACCCTCTGAAGGCCGTGTTACTAAAGGAATTTGAGAAGCTGAGAATACCACTAGTGTCAAAAGGGTAATACTGTGAAAAACTCACTGAGATGGAAATGACTTTTTCAGGAGATGCACAGATTCAGAGAACCAGATTTTTCCCATAAATTCAATAAACCAAGGAAGTCTAAGAGCCATTAACGGGGCTGGAAAGTGATTCTTAGCCTTGCCTGACGAGATACGCCATTTGTCCAGATCTTGGAGTTGTTTCTGGTTGGAGAAAGGTGACAGATGTCTCGGGTGCGTTCTCTGGGGGAGGGAAGCTGTGAGACCACCAGTACAGGGGGAGCCCTGAGTAGGAGTCAGTTTTGCAAAGAGGTCACTGAAGCCCAATACTCAAGAGGATGAACATTGATGGAAGGAAAGTGCGTTCATTACTGAGAGGTACCAGCCAAGGAAGTGGGAGGCCTGCTCTGTCTCAGATCAACAATGGAAGTGGGTACAGAAGTTATACAAAGTATACATGCATAGGGCAATGTGGGGGAAGGTGAGAATTTGGGGACAGCTACAGCTACTGGTGATGGCAGACACTGTGGCGCCAACAGGGGATCTGTTAGCTTATCAGACTGATCACAAGTCTTCAGGCCTCTGTGGAAGAAACGATGTAGCCGTTATCTGTGTTTCTCCCAGCTCAGTTTATCTGTGACTAGATGTCATAAATTCTTCACTTTTTCTGGATGGCTGGCCTCACGGGGTCCTGATTTACTGCCCAGTTACAGAAGGGCCTGGCGGTCCCGTGTCCTCACGGGGGTGGATTAGGCTGTGCAGAGAAGCACAGGTGGGTGGAGCCTGCAGGGTCTGGTACTGGGGTGCTCCTGGGCGGGAGCAGGGCCTGTCTGTAGGGAGACAGTCTAGGCTCCAGGGGAGCTTTGAGCTGAGATTCATTTGTTCAAGGGCATCTCAAAGATGGGGAAGACTGGCCACTAAGGACACCCCCATGGGAGGCCATTGGGCAAAATTTGCAGAGAACTCCCTGGAGACAAGAATGGACAAATAAGCTGGATTTCCTTACAAAATGGAATGGCCCTCAAATGATCACTGATAGACTCCAGAAAGTGGGGGCGGAAAAGAGCCCCTTCCAGCTGCACCCCAGGGTCAGTGAATAGAGTCACGCTGGGTAGCAGGCACATGAGGAAATGGGGTCCCCATCTCTGAAGTCACTTCTGCTTCTATCGGTCTTCCAGCCTGTTCTGAAGCCCCCACCACAAGGCCCCAAGCAGACAGCAGTGCACCAGAGCGAAGGGCCAGGGGCTTGCGTTTCAAGGGTGAACTTCTGTCTTCAGGTAGCTAATAGCCCTCTTGCTCAACGATGAAAGTGCATTCTGGTAAAGAGGAGAGATTGGCTCTTGATTCCAAAGTCAGGATGGGATTCCCTGCTCTTTGACTTCCTCCTCTGCATCTAGACTCGCTGGCTGTGAGGGGTTTCTGGTTTGGGATCTGCTGTCCAAGGCCACACACTCCAGAGGAAGGAGACTGCTTCCCAAGCCACAGGGACCTGTCCCTTCTCCCCTGTCCTAGAGGCCACCGCCCAGGGTGAGCAGGTGGGCACGGTCCCTGGTGCCTGGTTCACAGCACCAGCCCAGCTCTTGATGGTCGTGGTGGTCACTTGCCCGCTGTGACAGGGATAGAAGACAGAGGCCGGTGACCACTTCCTCCACAGTGTCTCCCAGGGAGGTAGACGTTCCTGTTTATGGGACAAGCTGGGAGCAGAGGAGGGGAGCTCAACCTCCTCCTTGGGGTCGGGGTGGAGGTTCTCTTAGGGGTCCACGGGGTGCAGACACCTACTGAGTTTGGGGTTATCGGCTAGGGAGGCCTGAGGCTCTGCCTTCACTCGGTACTGAGAGACAGAGTGGAACTGGGGTGCTGGGGAGCCAGCTGCCCCTCTGCGGCCACTGGTGCCAGGCTGGGGACTTGGAGGGGGACATCAGTGATGGCCGGCTTCTTTCCAAGAGGGTCCCATGCAGAGCCATGGGGTGATGTTCCTGGATTCTGAGCTGGGGATCAGAGGTCCAGAATGACTGGGGTGTGGAACTGGGTGGTGCGGGCCGGGGAGGGGGGGTGGTTGGGGGGGGCGGGCAGGCAGCGTTGGTGGCCAGTCTGTCTTCTTCCCTGGTCAGACTACCTTCCCTGACCATGTCTAGGCCACTGCTCCGATTGCCTTGGTTTCTGCCTGTGTGGGGGTCTGCCATTGTTTATTCGTTCATTTTAAAGGGAAGGTGCAGGCAGGAAGAGAGAGGAGGAAGAAGCATTTTATCAAAACAATAGTGCTTCACAGAGTGCTTCAGTCTCTCTGTCAGCGGATATTTTAGCAGAGTATTGTTTTACCCCTTTGCTTAATCCAAAATAATGAAGATTTAAGTATGTCAAGTTAATCAGAATTTTCGATCAAAGGCATGATTGTTCTGTCTGTGCTTAGGTACCATTTAAAATTTTTATCTTCATTTTAGTTGCTTATCCTGCTTGTTTTCCCCTGGCCCCAGGACACGACCCCAGGTCCTTGGGCTGTATGTGGACTGCACCGGCTGAAGGTGGCAGACCTAACCACTACTCTACCAGGGCATATCCATCCTGCCTTTGAGTCCGTATTCTCCCCAACACCCTTTGCCTCAGTTCTCTTCTCTGATCAAATTCACCTGAATCTACTTCTGTTACTTTAACTTGGAAGCTGGAGGGGAAAGGGAGCATGGCCAAAGTCAGACCAGGATGGGGAGTGGGGTCCAGGGTGCAGAGTTAAGTGCCTCCAGAAGAGGGCACCTAGCTTGGGGGTGAGGTGAGAGCCCAGGGCCCAGACCCATGTGGCAGGTACCCAGGTACTGGTGGGGGCGACATGGAGGACAGCTACACACTGGGGGCTGGCTCTCCCCAGGGCTGGCAGATGCACCCAGTGAAAGCAAACCTGACATCAGCCCCACCTCCATCCCACCCCTAGGGTCCTGGGGGCCCTGTCCATCACTCACTGGCTGCATGACCTTGGACCCTGACTTCCTCTCCTGTGCTTTCCTCTTGTATCTGGGGTTGGGGTGGCCTCTTTGTTTTCTTTGCTCGCCTGTCTCCGAGTTTGGTGGCTCCCCGTGCTGTCTGTCTATGTCTGGGAGGCTATCCGGATGCCACCACCAAGAAGCGGCCGGTGTCACTGGGCCCTGGCCCATCTGGAAGTGGAGAGGGATTTCTTCTCTCCTAGTTTTGCAGAAGGGCCGCCCAGGGGACAGTGTGAGTAGCCCTGAAGGCAGGAAGGCAATGGGCTGAGGATTGTAGATCTTGAACTCGGGACCCATTTGAGAAAAAGTAAAAGTGCTGGGAGTCCCCAGGCCAGCCCAGGACATAGCAGAGCTCAGTGGGAGCCCACACAAAACTGGAGGAGTCTCTACTGCAAGCAGGTATAAATAATGAAATCTGCAGCTACTTCCAGAATCACTGGCCGAAGGGTGCTCGCAGTTTTCTTTGATTTCTCCCTTACACCCACGGAGCGCCTGCCTGTGTGTTCCCACCTGCTGAGGAGACTGAGTCAGCTCCAGGATAGTGGAATTTGGGGCTCTGTGTGACCGCTGGTGTTTCCCGCCATTTGGGGGATGCTGCTGGGGACCCCCTAACCCACATAGGCCACAGGAGAGCCATCCTTTAAGGTGGTACCAGACAATCCCAGTTAGGAAGAGAAACCATCTGGTATTTCAATCAGAGTGAATTATTGACTTTCAGGTGATCACAGCAGAAAAGCCAAAGCATAAAATGAGGCAGCCTAAAGATCAGCTCTGCAGGAAGCTGCACCCTGCCCTGGCTTGGTTGAGATGAGGGAGGAAGTGGCTTTACTGGAGCCCAGGAACTGGTCCTTTCCATGGACAGTGGGGCCATGGTCACTGCTGAGCGACAGGAGCTAGGACCATGGAGGGAGGGACTGGGCAGCTGGCAGAGCCCTGGAGGAGGAGCTACGTGGGAGACCCCACCCATAAAGGGGTGGGACAGACCCTGGCCCCTCCCACCACCCTGCCAGCCAATGGAAAACAATTATCATGGGCCTCTCTCATGGCTGAGGCTGTCAGCTGGAGCCTGGGGTATGGACCAGGTATGTCCAAGGACCCAGGTTCAGGACCTATGGTGGGGGTGGGTGGGGAGGAACAACCGAAATAAGTAAGTTGATAAAAGTGCTTCTTCCTATCTCCCTTAAAATGCTTCATCCTACTCTTCTTTCCTTCTCCTTAAAAACATTGATATAATATGCAAAACACAGTTTATCATCTTAACCACTTTGAAGTGCACAGTTCAATAATCTTAAGTATATGTGCATTATTGTCCAACTGTCACCACCTCCGCCGTCTCCAGAATTTTCCATCTTGCACAATTGAAACTCTATACCCATTAAACCACTACAATTCTCCACTTGCCCAGTCCTTGGCAACCACCATTTCACTTTCTGTTCCTATGAGTCTGATGACTTCGGATAGCTCAGATAAGTGGACTCATAGAGTGTTCTTTATGGCTTCCTTCACTTAGCATAATGCTCTCAAGTTCCATCCTTGCTGTAGCATGTATCAGAATGTCTTTCCTTCTTAAAACTGAATAATATTCCATTGTGAGGATGACCACATTTGTTTAATAGCAGAAGGATGGGAGAGGAGGAGGAAGAAAGGAAGGGAGGGAGGAAGGAAGGGGAGGAAGAAGCATTTTTATTTGTTTACTTACGGTTGTCTCCCCCCTCTACCCTGCCCTGGGTCTTGAACCCTGGTCCTTGGGCTTTACATGGTCTATGCCCCAACTGAACGTAGTGCTTGAGCCATCAGGGTGCTCTGGATGAACCATGTTTTGTTTATCCACATATCTGTGAACAAACACTTGGCTTGCTCCCATCTCTTGACTATTGTGACTGACAGTTCTGGAAACATAAGTATACAATTATATATTTGAGACCCTGCTTTCAATTCTTTTTTTTTTTAAAGAGGGGAAGCAGAAACATTTTTTAATTTAGTGTATTTAGTTTTTCGTCTTGGTTATTGCCCACTGGCTGCAGGATGCAAATTGGGACCTTGGGATGTAGGTGGCCTGTGTCCAGCTGCTTTTCCACCAGGCTGCACCTAGAGAGGTTTTCAAGGCCACAACTCAACACAACTTATGTCTCTAAACTTGTGCATCAGACACACAGATGTTTTAGTTACAATCTGGGAAGTAGTTTCTAGGGTGGTCTCCTCCGTGCATGTTGGAAAACTGGGTAACACCTGAGAGGCACAATGATTTCTCTAGTAAGCAGAACTGGCAGAAAAAGCAGGTCTGACTCAGTTCATCTTCCCTGATTTTGAGATCCTTGTTATACTCACAGGGAGTTGTGGGGTGGGCTGCCATTGTCTGTTGCGTCCAGTAGAGGAGATGACATTGGAGAAGAGAGTGAATGATCAAAAACCTAGAGGGGACTATGGGCAGATTTGATTGAAAGAAGGGGCTCAGGTAATGGAATCTTGAAAATATGACCCCACTTCCTTGGTGAGAGGCTCTGGGAGCAGAGCTCACAGGGCATATTAGTGATGTAAAGAACTTCAGAGTCTCCAGTCATATCAGGATCCCAAGGAGGAGACGGAAAACCAGCACAAGCTGGAGATCTCACCGACAGCAGGCGGCGGAGCTGGGTCTGAACTGGTCTGTGATTCCCAACCCCGTGCACATCCCACTGCGATTCCTGCCTCCCCCACGGCGTCCTTGAGAGTGAGGGTTGGTGGTTCTGAATGTGCCTTTCACAGCTCAGTGGATCTACTGAGCTCTTCCTGCTGCTGGGAATGCTTTTCCTTTCCCTACTTGCTCGCTGGGAAAACTTGTGCTCTCTCTTGACAGATCAGCTCCAACACCAACTCCTGTGACCTGGTTGACAGGAAGAACAAACCTGCAGGCAGGAATGATGATTTCAGTATCTGACCCATCGAGCAATGATAGGGTCCCTACCCCCACTCCAGGTGCCATGCTGGATACTCAGTGTTTGTCTCTTCCCAGCCTATTGATGGCTCCACGTTTCCTCCAGAGAGCTCTTTCCCCATTTTGTGTGAACTGAATTGTGCTGGCACTCCTCATTCCCAGGCTCATTTTTAAATCCACCTTCTTGCTTACAGGACTGGATCTGAGTCCTTGGACAAAAGGGTCATCTTCTAGGTTGGAAGGG
>RJWH01004155.1:0-119493 GCA_004363575.1 Solenodon paradoxus | reverse complement strand
TGTCTCAGCACGGCCAAGTGGAACAGAAGAAAGATGTCAAGAGATTAGTAAAACAGTTGCATTATGTAAGAAATCCTCAGCATCAAAGAGCAAATATGAGAAAAACAGAAATGATTGAAGAAAAAAGAAAGCTCCTGGTCCAGGCAAACTTCTACCAACACTTTCCTCCAAATATCCAGAAGATGACCCACACTACCGTGTGTGGGTCCCATCTGAAGGCCAAAGAGAAGATGGCAGGACCCATCTCAATGACAACATGGCTATACACTGCTTGAAGATTTTGTGGACCATATAACATGGGATACCAGGGATAATACATCAAGCTGAATGTCCAGAGGAGGAGTTCAGATGATTATTTGTAAAATCTGGCTGCTTCTTCCCATGCTCTTGGCTTCTTCAATTTATCTACCCATCTGATTCTCTTGATTTTGGTATTTATTTGGTGTTTGATGTTTAAAAGTGTTTGTACATGTACATAAAAAGGAAACATATATTTTGAGAATTAGTAAAGTAAGAGGTTTACGCCTATTAAAATGAGAAGGTAAACCCCGCCCCACAATGCTATAGTTATGAGAGAAGCCCAAAGAATGTAAGTGTCTTATTAGTCCAAAGTCACATGGCTTAATTAATGACAAAATCTTTACTAAAACTTACTCCAGCATTACTTTATTATGTAAAGTGGACTAGTAGAACTGATATATATAGATGGATAGACTATACAAACAACACACAGTCATAGTTCATATTATTGAAATGACCACTTTCCTACATACTACAGAATTAATTCCATAAGTTACAAATCAATGCAAGAGTGAGCAAACTATGGTCCTCAGGTCAGATCCTGTTTCTAGAACGGTCAGTGAACTAAGAGTGGTTTCACGCTTTTAAATGATTGAAAACCCTACTTTCAACCATTACTATCAAACACTAAATGGCCATGGAAATTAGCAGCAAGTCTTAATTTTATTTCTTAATGAATTCAACCCAAAATAGCATAGTGTTTAAGTGCAAAATATAACCACACTCTGCACTCTAAGACAACTAATGATGTTTGAATCACATATCAAACCACTTTATATAACTTCCCTTACTTTTTATAAGTTAAAATACATGGCAAGACCTTCATTCCCACATAAACATGCTGCAGTTATATTTTCCTAGCTCAAACCATATTTGAGCAGCTTTCTTCAAATTTCAAAGTAAGTTTCATACTCAAAATCCATTTAACTGTGTAACTGAGGAACTTCTTACCTACCCATCAGGTGGAAGGGATTAACCTGCAATGTAATGTGCTAAAAAAGGTAAGTTAAAGAAAAATCTAACAGATTTCATAACTGCTTTCTAAGCAATCAATATGCTCATTCAAAATCATAGGCTCATAAACTAATAACAATATTTGGAAGTATCTATGCGAAAAGACATTTTCAAAAACGAAATACATAAAATGTCGTAACAGGTCAGCATTAACAGATAAAGATTTACAATCAATTTTGAGAATAAGGCACACTAATAATGAATCCCAATTAAGTCAAATGTTATCATCCAAAAGACAATTCCATTTTTCTCAATAGAAGACCTGCATTACAGAGAAATGTTTACTCAATTTATTACCCCTTTGTTAATTAAAAAATCTGTGAAATTTGTTGTCTCTCATATAAATACATAATATCCTCAATTTTGCTTTGTAACCTACAAAAAAAATTACTGTCTGGCCCTTTTTTAAAAAAAGACAACCTCTGCTTTTTTAAAAATTTTTAAAAGACTAATAATGAAATTAGCATTAAATAGTGTTATTTCCTACTCAACCTACTCATTTTATTTGCCCTCACCAGATCTTTACAAGACACCGGTGACCTCCTTGTAAACAAATTCTACCTTATATGCCCCCTCAGCAACATATATCACAGCATCTCATTTACTCATTCTTAAATATTTTCTTTCTTGATTATAAATTCTTTGATTTTTCTCCAATTTCACTGACTGCACCCTCTCGTCTCCTTTGCTGGCTCCTACTCTTCTATTTTAACTTGAAACTTTGGAGCTTCACAACCTCAACTGTGGACATTTTTCTCTTTTGTACCTATACCAAAGGTTGACAAACGTTTTCTGTAAAGGGTTAATTCTAAATGTTTTAGGGGCATGCGCTGTACTCAGGCAGCTGAGATGCAGCCAGGTGGATTATGTAAAGCCCAAGGACCAAAAATAAACAAGAAATAAAGATGTCTTTACACATACACATCCCCCCCATGTATTGACACTATCTTAAATTTGACATGTCCAAAATTAATACTTGTCCGTGCCCCAAAATCGATTATTTCCCCAATCTCCTCCCTCTCAGTTAATAGCTCCACCTTTTATCAATCACCATAGTCAGAAACCTGAGTCATCACTACTTCCTTTCTCTTCATTACCTGCCTTTTCTAACCCATCAGCAAGACCCATCAATTTACTCCCCAAAATACATCTTGAATCCATCTCCTTCTCTTCTCCATAGACATGTATTTATTCTAAGCCACCATCATCCCTATCCGTCTACTGCAATCGCTTCCCAGGTGATCCCAATTTATGCATTTGCAGCTTCCAATTTGTTCTCCAAAGCAGCCAAAGTTCTTTTAAACACCACTATTACAATCTCATGTTTAAACTCTCAAAAGTCTTTATATGGTTTACACTAATCTGGCTCCTGTCTACCTGTCCAGCTCATCTCATTCCACTCTCCCATTTGCTTGCTACTGGTCTTCTGTCATTTCCTGCCCCATGTCAAGTTCCCTATCTCATGGTCCTGATACTGCCTTCCCTTCTCCAAATGCTCTTCCTCCAGCTCTCTAACTGGCTTCCTCTGAATCCTTTGCTTTGAGCTTAAATATTACCTACACAAAGGCCTTCTCAGATCAACTTATCCAAAGTAAATGTCATTTTGCTTATTCTTCTAATAGCACACATTATAGTTATTTCACTTACTTCATTGCTCATATCTTTCCTCTCTCAAAAATATAAACTTCATGAGAGCACTTTGCCAAATTAATTCTGATGTTCCCATGTAGCAAGGTGTCTATTATGTGGTAGGTAACATATTTGCTAAATAAGAAAATTTTCAACATTTAGAAAACTTTTCTATGCATTATATGTCATATAGATATGTTTGATACTCATCAAAAAATCTAAAGGAAAATCAGAATAAAAATTAGAAATTTATGATAAAAATCCCAAATACTAATTTTCTGACTCTTCCAAAATTCTCATACAATTTACAAACTTTTTTGCACATTGCGTTTACAGATTTCCCTTATTTTCAAAGTAACAATGCCATGTTTGCTTTTGTATTAAATATTGCATATTATGAAAACATACAAAAATGAATCAAGAAGTCTTGCCAGCACATAGGACTTTCATTAAGCATTTGCAGTGTACCAGTTCTCTTTAATTAAAACTCTTCTATGCCATACAGGCTATAGGATCTGCACAAACTACTCTTAATCTCAGTTTCTAAATCTATAGACTAGAGATAATTTCTTGTCTCTCCAAGAGAAGTTCCCAGAATGATTAACCTCACTTAGCTCAGAATATCTGGCACACAGCCAGCATTTGCTCATCATGGTAGTACAGATGCTAGTAGCAGTAGTGTTAGCAGTGGGATGCCTTCTATAAAACATAAAACATACACTAGAGAGTCAGAAGTCGTGCTACAAAATGCCAGGCTATTTCTTACGTTCTGAATGTTTTCAGTAAGAGTGTACTAACTAATCCAGCCTAAAACTCAGAACGTCAAATCCTGGTGGATTAAGTTTGGTCAGTCATCTGCAGCTGGTGCAGTCTACATACATCCCTAGGACCCAAGTTCACATCCCAGGGATCGGGTGAATGGAACAACTAAACAAAGTGCTTCTTCTTTCTGTCTCTTCCTACCTGTCTTAACCATTCCTTTAGGATAAAAACGAAAAACCAAAAAGCCTCAGAAAGACAGAAAATCTAAACCAAACCAAAAACACCATTCTAATGCAAATTTCCCTGAAATTTTAAGATTCGTAAGGAGTGCCACAATTAACTATCTTTTAGGTGCTTCACTGAGATTTCGGAAAACCAGAATCCTGAAGATAGCAAAAATACTCAACATGAGATCTGAGGACTCAAAGATCAATAACAATATGACAGATGCAACTGGAGACTGGAAAGACAGAAAAAAATAATGGTCTATGACCTTGAAATGTCCACCCAGATTAAACCCTACTGAAAAGCATAGGTGAGAGAGAGAGGAGAGAAGAGAGTGGTGAAAAATACTATGCAGGAATAACAAAGAGCAGGCATTAGAAACAAAAACAAAGATGCCAAAAAGCAGACCTACACACAGGAGAGAAGAGTTTACCATCACCACATGGATGAATGGAAGAGAGTAGATAGTTGGGGAAGAGGAGAGAGCAAGTGCAGAGTAAGCCCAATACATTTCACCGCCAATCTGACAGTCTAAAAAGCATGCCAGCTGAAACAGTACAGGTGTTCTGGAGGCATCTGGCATGACAACTAGTATATCTACAAATAGAAGTAGACTCAAAGAAAATCACTGTGTTAAAATACAGTATATAAGGACTCTGACATCTGATAGAAGCAAATTATGCTTGTTATGCTTTTAGTAAGGCAGAGAAAAATGCAGTATATTCAAATATGTTGTCATCAAAACCAACAAAGTAAATTTCTCAGTGGTTCAGGGGAATGGATGTTTTGTTATCTGCAAACTATTTTGTATAGTCTTACCAATGATTTGATGGAACCAAATTATTATATTTTAACAAATAACTACTCTTATGTGATTCCTATTAACTTAAAGCAGACATAAATCTGAATCAAAAACAAGGTTAGAGTCCTGTATATCTAAGTATCAGTTAATTCAGCTGACTTGAACAAGATGCTAATAAAATCTGCACTCAGGAATTTAGTCCTTATTTGTTCCAGTTAGACACACCAAAGAAATCCAGAAAAGGGTGTGGTTATGCAAACTCATCACTATTTTTAAAGACTGAAACAATCACCACTAATAATGATTCAATTATCAGATCATTTTCAACATTCAAAACCATCCATTATCTTTAGTTCCATCTCATCCTCTGGAGAACTCCCCATCATTCAAAGATTTTATAGAATTTTAATTTCCCTATCCAAAATTTGTTTATAAAGATTTGCTTGTCATAACTGCATAAAAAGTAAACAATAAGTAACTATAAGTACTGAGATGGGCAACATGACATTAATCTCACATAAATTATACTGGTGAATTAAACTACATCAGTGTTTGACTAAAATGTTGTCTAACATTTAGAATTTAGTCAAAAATTTAGAAGGACATCACAATTAAGGAAAATAAAAAGTTATTTAGCCTACAAGAATAAAACAGTGGTTACTAGAAGGGAAGGGAGAGGGTGAAGGTGAGGAGGAGGGGGATAAATTGGGTAAAAGGGGTCAACTCCACATTGAAGGATGTAGGAAACCAGACTTCTGGCAGTGAACCTTGGTAATATAGTATATGCAGATGTCAAATTTTACACCTGAAATCTGCATAATGTTATAAACCAATGTTAGGGTGAATTTTTTTTAAAAAGGGAAAATAGTTATCATAAAGCACATTTATTTGATAGACAGGTGTTTGACAGAGGTAAGGAGTTACTCTTTTTTCCTTATTCAGAGACAAATAAATGTTAAATAAGTAATGGGCTAGAAGTAAAGCAAATATGTTAATAATAACAAGTATCAATGGATGCTATGAAAAGAGGGGAGACAAGGCAAAGGCCTGAAGAAGAAATAGACTACAGCATTTCATATAAAACAATGGTGAATTTTGCTACCTTCCTCCTCATCCCCCCCACCCAACCATCTCATCCAAGGAATACATGGCTATTGTCTGTAGACACTGTTAGTTGCTACTGGCATCTAGTGGATAGAAGACAGGAATATTGCTAAATATCCTGTGTGGAGGACAGCCCCCCAAACAAAGAATTACTAGCCCAAAATGACAATAATTGTCAAGGTTGTGAAATCTTAATATAGAGGAAGGAGTCCTATACATCTCAACATATAAAAGGAGTCACTAAAGTAGTAGCACTCAGTATCCGTCTGAACACAATATGCTAATAGTATGCATCAATAGAAAAAATATAATATCAGATTTCCAACAGATATGATTAACTTTTGACATAGTGATATAAGGGAACTAACTACAATTATTAAGGTCATCTACATGGAATACTTCCTCCTAATTTCCCTTCCTTTGAATCCACTAGGTAAACATATCTATTGTGGGCTGAATAATGGCCCCCAAACAAGTCCACACCCTAATCCTCCAACCTGTGAACACTTACCTTATATGGCAAGGAAGATTAAATTAGGATTTTGAGTGAGATTAACTTGAACTATCTAGATGGGCCCTAAATATCATCATGAGGATTCTTAAAAGAGAGAAGAAAAAGATCAGTGAAGAGATGATGTGACGACCAAAGTAAAATAATATGTCCAAGAACCAAGGAATGTTGAAACCTGAAGAGACAAGAACAGAGTTTCTCCCGGAGTCTGCAAAAGGACAGAGCCTTGCTGATACTTTTATTTTAGTTCCTTAGCTCTCAATTTGGACTTTGGAAGCTAAGAACTCTTAGAAAAAACTACGTTGTTTTTAAGCCACTATATTTGTGATAATTTGTTACAGCAGAAATAGGACACTAATACAAAATCTTACCTTCTACCAAGTCCTCTAAGAACATTTTCTCTGGGACTTTTGACCCATCATGTAAGTATTACAGCCATTCTGAGATTGTCATGTAGGTGGACACCCATGCCTCTACCCTGGTCAACAGTTCCAGTGGAGCCCATCTTTTAACAATCTCCACCAAAGTGCCAGACGTGTGAGTGAAGACATCTCGGACCCTGTGACTAATCCATCAGCCAGTTGAAATTTACAGAGGCCGCCACAGATAACAGATGAAACAAATCATCCAGCTAAATGCTCCTATATTCATAATCCACAAAGTGATGCGATAGAATAGTTGTCTTAAATACTACATAACTCTAAATTATATGTAAGTGAGAGTAAAGACTGTTAAGTAGAATATATTCATTCTATAATGGGGAAAAAAATCCTATTTCCATTACGTTTTCTACTGGCAGAAGTCACTAGTAATAAAGCCACTGCAATATGCCCAGTTAACTCTAAAAGTGTTCGGCATTAAGCATGTGGTGATGTACTGTTATAATTAGGTTCTCTCCGTATTGGTTGCACAATGGATTCTTGCAAAGTTTCACTGAAGTTATCTAGGCCCAAGATAAAAAGGCTCTCAGCTCATTGGAGAGCTCATCCCACTGCCTCAGCTCACACTTCCTCTCCTCATCCCCATTCTGCGCCTCTTGCTGGGCCCCATTAGGACTATGTTTCCTTATTTCTCTCTCAGTATTTCAAAAAAGGCACTGACATATCTATTAGCCTCTTTATTTTCTTTGTGCAAAAGAAAGGATTTCCTACAACTCATCTCAGAGTTACGGTGGGCTGAATAATGGCCCCCAAACAAGTACATATCCTAATCCGCCAATTTGTGAATACTTATCTCATATCTCACATAATCCTAAACAATGTGCTGAGAAAAACAGGAAATATGTACACTTGCTAAGAGTTCAAATCCCCCAGTGGGTTAAAATTTGGTGAAAAGTTTTGTTTTTAAGTATTCTAGATATACAGTTAATATCAGGCTTTTCTTTTCTTTTTTAATCTTCTAGCCTTTTGTTTTGCCAAAGGCATTTATACAATATGGCAAGTTTTCAAAGTTCCTCGCTGACATATCTGAGGATTGGAGAAACTGCATATACTGGGAACTACACAAATGAGTTTTATTTTAATGTGTAGAATAAGTTACTACAATAAAAAATGAAAACGAAATAAAGTTCCTCATCCCACCTTAAATAATCAAGCTTAGAATTATGTAATACATCTATAAGGATGTAGCTAAACGGTAAAAAATAAAATTTAAAAGCACACAGTTACCACTTATACAGAGAAACAGAAAAAAAAAAATCACAGTTTAAGGCTTAAGATCTAACACAGGTAGAAAACTATTCTGTTCACCTAATCGCATACATAGATAATCTTGAAAATCCTGGCTACAACTGAAAGGCAACCGTACTGTCAGCTTTTACCAGACCGCCTTGTAAAAATAATCAGCCAACCAAGTACCAACAACGGAATATGGATTGCTTCTGAAGGAAGAGACATCCGGTTGAGTGCGTAAATTGATAAGGTAACATCAATTTTTTTTTTAATCGTGGAGGAAATCAATTTGTAATTTTAAAACTACACTATACCCTTTAACTATAAGCCCTCCCACAAAGTCTGCCTTATCTACATTTAAAAATGATTTTATTTTTAACAATGCCTGGAAGTATAGATTCAAATACATAAGTACAGAAACAAAAATATCCCGTAAGAAGTGCCTTTTTCAAACCCTCTCTCATTGTGCCTCCTCCAAAGCCAGCTCTTATCTGTGTAATTTTCTGATGGACTTTAGTCCCAACACCTTAAATAAGTGTGGAAGGCCTCTAAGATGGCCCCAATGCTTTCCATCTCCAGGTAGCCACAATCTATACAGCACTCTCCCACAATGTGCCAGGGGCAAAAGAGATGGACCATCTCTTCTAATATTGGGTAGTAAAATACTGGCTTCCACTTTAGGCTTGATCTCTCTCAGCTGCCATGTTTTGAAAAGGTATATGGAGCCCGATGAAATGGCCCACCTGGCGAGGAACTGAAATTTCTAGACGACAGCCATGTGAGTGTATCTTCCTAGAAATAGGCCCTCCAAACAAGTCAAAACTTCAGATGTTACAGTCCCAGCTTAAAACTTCATTATGACTTCATAAGAGACCCTCAGCCATAAAACATCCCACTAACTTGCTCCAAGATTCCTGATTCTCAAAAACCGTGAGACACCATGTTGGTTTCAAGCCATAATGTTTTGGGATAAGTTGTTAAAAAGTAATGAATAACCAACATAATGTGCACAGTCTATCCTTCAAAAAACCAAACTGCTTTATTTTAAAAGGTTTTCAAATCACCCTAAATAGAAATATGGATTGCAAAAGTTGGACACAAATTTGTTTTGAAAATCTTGGCTAAAATTGAAAGGCAACTGTAATAATGTCAGCTTACCAGACCGCCTTGTAAAAATAATCAACCAACAAAGTACTTACAACAGAATATGATTTGCTTCTGAAGGAAGAGAGATCAGGTTGAGTGGGTAAATTGATAAGGTAACATCAAATGTTTTTTCTTAATCGTGGAGGAAATCAATTTGTAATTTTAATACCACACTATCCTATTTAACTATGATAAGACCTCCCACAAAGTCTTTCTTATCTATTACAAATAGGTTCTAAAGCTTTTATCTTGTCACAAATCACACCACTTGCCTATGATAAACACATAAGGGCAAATGGACCGAATATCAGCAGTAGATTCCCCTGCCATATCGAAACATGAATGAATTTTTTTTTGCAATGTTTCTACACCAAATTCAAAATACTTCATTAGCTCATACAAACACCCTTTCCTAGGAAACATGAGTTTTCCTCTAAAAAAAAAAAAAACATGTCTTTGAACAGAATGTATTTCATTAGAAAGTGCACTTAGAAACACACATGTAGTACGAGTTGGACATTTAAAAACATTCAAAGAGCACTAATACAAGAACAACAGATTTTCATTTGCTTGAGTAAAAAAATGCTGATTTCAGCAATGGAAAGAGCTGTACAGATTCTAGTTACATGTAAAGATTGAGTAATTTACAAGTGATGATTCCAGTCATCTCCATAGTAGCAATATGTACTGATATTGAAAATAAGGAACACTGAGACTACTAAAAATTAAAGCAGCATCCTTAAGTGTCATCTGAATCAAAAGGCAATAATTTAGTCATCAACACTGACAAAAATATTTGATCAAAACAATGAGCTATTTCTTTAGTTCATAAACAGGATAAACATTTGACTACCATTGTTTCCTATATCCATGCCTGTTTCCCTTGGACAGACAACTTAAATTACTAATTTCTTTCTCATAATTTACATAATAAAGCTTAATTCATGCCAACTGATCACCATTAACTGAAGTTAATACTCCCTTCCTGAAAGAACTTATAACATATTTAAAACCATGTTAAACTAAGCAAGTATTATCTTCACTGGAAAATGTATCAAACCTACTGCAATACTGTGCTAAAACAGTAAGTTATGAGATGAAATTCACACAGTTGAATTTCAGGACTTGCTTTTGAAGAACTGTCATAACTTATCTTAATAGGACCCTCCAATCTTGTAGCAATGTTAATGCAGAATTCCCAAGACATTGCTTAGAAAAGATGAAATGTTTGTTCAAATAGTCTTACCCATGGAGAAAGATACCGAACATGAAGGCTCCAGTACAAGACTATTGTTTTAGGCAGAGCACATTCTCAGAATTGAATATTTTTAAAATATACACAATGCAAACACAGCTTATAGACATATTAGTATCGGGTTATGACTTCATATAACATCATGATCACACATCAAGTGAACTGATGGCAGTTACACTTCTCCTGTAAAAGCAGTGTGGTACTCAATCTCTGGAATCATCCAACATTACAAACTGGTTCACGATTCCCTGAACTGGGTGGGTGTGGGGGGTGTGGGGGAACTAAGTGGCACAACTAATATCTTCTGAAGAAGTAATAAAGATAAGTTATGCTTCTATTAGGGGAATAACTATTTTCTCCACTCCTATACAATGGCCAAAAAGTATTTTGGGGGTGCCTCTAGCAAATGCCATGTTCCAAATGAATGTGTTCTAAACTTTGGAATCCACGGGATGTTTATATACCTACCAACTTCAGGGGAAGAAAATAAACTTTAAAAACTTTCAAACACATCAGAATGTAATATAAAATTAGTAACAACGAATTGTATCTCTCTTACTGTATTTAAACCGCAAAAATACTTTTAATACAGAATGATTCTATACTTTGTTCCTTTCATCCATGTGATTTTCTGAACTTTTCGCTTTTTCAACTGGATTCAAAATTCTTACCTACCAGCACTCCGCACTGATTTTAAAAATACTCTATTTTAACATGTGTGTTTAAAAATAGCTTTGCTTTCGCCCTTCCAAATTACTTTTGAGCAGAAGTCTGCTTTTCATTGTAGAGCGACAGATTCCCAGAAAGAAAAAGAAAAAAAAAAAAAAAATGCCTTCTTCTTCATTCTTTCCACCTCTGGGGAAACAAGCAAACCTCGAGTTTCAGTTGTGCAGCCCAGAACCTACAGGGGCTTGCAAGTGGGTATCTGCGGCTGCAGACTGGATCACCACTTTCCATTTCCCAGGGAAATGTTTCCCTCCGCTGCTTAGAGTCGCCCAGCCAGGGGTGTGTGCACACACGCCGCTGGCAGCATCTGCGACCGCGGAAGCACCATCTCTGCTTTTGGACACCCAGGCATTCGGTCGGATAACCCTGAAAGAAAGTATGTAGCTGGCCCTCGGGTTTGCAGCACTTTTGGGGGCAGCACGGCGTGCCACTAGCGGGGCAGCACGTTCACCGAAAAGCAGCCGGGGCTCGGGGCCAGGAGGGCTGGGGAAGGAAGGCACGCAGCAAACCCAAACAAAATTCAAACAGTGTCGGTTAGCAATTTAGGCTGGAGCGCCGGCGGCGGCGGCTAGGGAGCAAGCGGCCCCGCGGGGGCCCGGCGGCCTGGCGAGACCCGCGCCCGTCCTACCTGCCCCGGGGACGCTCCGGAGGCGGAAAGTTCCCCGGCTCGGCCGGCCCGGGCGCGCGGCCAGACGGGAGAGGGGGCCGGCGGCGGGCGGCGGCGGCTGTCCCGGGCGGCAGCCGGGGGGCTCCGGGGGGCGGGCGGGGAGGGAAGGGCGGTCGCCCCCAGCCGCCCGCCTTACCTTGGGCGATGGCGATGGACTCGAAGCGGTGCAGCTCCTTGAGCAGACAGCTCCTCTCGCTGGAGTGCAGGCTGTAGATGAAGTCGCGCGCGCCCTGCGCCGTGTTCAACGCCTCCATGGGCTCCTTCTTCGGGTGGGTGCCCAGCCCCCGGGAGCCGCCGGGGGCCGCGAGCGCCAGCAGCCCCCGCCCGCAGCAGCACCAGGACGGCGGGCGGGGCGCCGTGGCGGCGGCGGCCGGGCCGGGCCTCAGGCTGCGCGCGGGCCGGCTCCTCAGGAGCGGCAGCAGCCGGGACATGGCGGGCCGAGCAGAGGGGACCCCCGCGGCAGTCCGCAGGCGCTTTCCGGCGCGGCGGCGGGGAGAAGGAGCGGGCTCAGCCCGACCCCGCCCCGGTGTCCTCCTGACGGGCAGCCCAGGCGCCGGGCACCATGCACACCCCGGGCCCGCGCGGCTGTCGCGTCCTCTTCCGTCGCCCCACTTCCCTTCCAAAAGGCCGGCGGAGCCTCCGACCAAGAAAAACTTTCTCTGAGACGGCGGGGCTGGGAAAGCTCCCGGAGAGGGCGGGCGCGAGGTGCGGGCGGGCGCCTCCCGGCTAAGGAGGAGCGGCGCGGGCGGGCGGGTTCGGCGAGGGTTTGTGTCTGTCAGTCTGCTCTTTCAGAGGGATGAGTCAGCCACGCGCCGCCCCCTCCGGCGCCGCCCTCGTCGTCCGTCGACTTTCCCACCCTCTTGCCTCCCCTCGTCCCCACACCGTACAGCTCCCGCGCCCTCAAAGCCGCCACGCTCTCAGGCCGCTGCCGCCGCCGCGCCCCCTACCGGCGGTATAAGGGTAACGGGGCGGAGCCAAGTGGAAGGGGCGGGGAGGAGGCGGGACGCGCAGGCGCAGTCCGCAGGTTTGAGGGCCGCGCCCCCTCCACCCCCCACCCCCTGAGTGAGGAGCGTGCACGCGCGTCCCGACCCCCTCCGCTGCGTGAAGGCGGCGGGGGAGAAGGCGCGCATCCTTTGTGCTAACGTCCACCGCCTTTGAATCCACTGGGGAGCTAGGAAGGCCGAGCTCTGGACTTCTTGTCTGACCGGGTAGGGCGATGGCCTCTCTGCCCGCCCCGACGCCTGGCTAAAATTCGGGGCTTGTTTTAAACAACGCCCAGCGAGCGGCGCCTCTCGCCTGGCGGCGCGCAGGCCTCTCGAGAGAGTGGCCTGCGGCTCGGAGCCTCGTGGGGTTACAGCGCCCTGCTCTGGCTGTGGGGATTGAAGCCACCAGCCGCGCCCTTTGCCAAGTCAGCAACCACCGCGGCCTCGGCCAGAGAAAATCCTGCTGTCTTTGGGGCGCCCACTCTAAGTCCTCCGAAGTCAGTGCTAGGCCAGTTTGACCCTTTCCCAAGAAAGGTTGGACTGAGACGTGGGCACCGAGAGCGCCCTTCCCCGTACTGATGCCCGCAGCTGTCAGCCTGTTAATGCTGGAGCCAGCAGAATGTCACAGACTTTTACGCGTGTGTGCGTCTGCGTGTGTTTTCTCTGCCAAGATGGAAAGATTTGGGTTCAGTCTTTTCCACGTGTCCAGGTGCCAGGATCTTTCAAGACCCGGGTCCGAGTCTCCTACTTTGATCTCCGCTTTACCTGAACCTGCCTGAAGACACTTAGGCTTCCAGTCTTGAAGAATAGATCCACTTAGAGAATAAATCTGCTCAAGTGTAATTAAGATCTAAATCCTCTCCTTATCATATCCACTGCTGCACCCAGCCCAAGACCCTCAGTGTAGTACATTATGAATGTGTAAGTGCATTATATGAATGCAAATCTGAGGAGAGAGATTATCACTAGATCCTCCTACGACTCTTTAACTCGGGGGTTCTCAAAGTGTCGTCCCTGGACCGCCAAGCTTGTTAGACATGTAAGTGTGTGTGTGTGTGTGTGTGTGTGTGTGTGTGTGTTCCACCTGAGACTGAGCATAAGGTGCTGTCATCTGTTTAATGCTGACACAAGTTTGAGAACCACCGCTCTAACGTAAAGAAACATGGGAAGCATTTTTTTTTAATTGTAGCTAATCGTGTAATAATGATAATTAAGAATGCTCTATGTGGAAAATGAAAACTCTTGCAGTGCAGAGATTATTTTTCTTGTCTCTGAAACCTATTCTGTCTTCGTCCCTCCCCCGCCCAATCCTCCGCAGAGTAATTTGGGTCCCAAATTCTTGGAATTACTACCACCCTCCTCCCCATATCCCTTATCCCGAATAGATTCTGATGCATTTGCTTAGAGGCAGGCCGTGAGGGCTAAAAAAAACTCTTCAGTAAGAATTGTTTCCCAAGTCTGTAGAACCAGTTTGTGAGGGGGCACCGGAAACAGATCGCTGAAAGTTTGAGAACTAGGTCTACCGTTTCCTAGTTATGTGTTAGTGGTGGATTGTTACAGTAGTGGTCCCAAAGAATTATGCCTGATGATCTCACTCCCTTGTACAGAACTACCGACACTGACCTGGGCATGGCCACGTGACTTGCTTTAGTCAATAAGTGGGACGTCACAAACCTGGTGAGTGCTTTCTTGTTGAGGCTTGCTGTCATGTGTTTGCTGTATGACTTATGACTATTCAATTCTGCTGCAGAAAATGCAGATGCAGGTTACTTATGAGACATGGTGCACATAGAATAACTGGGTATGTGCTGAACATAGACTAAAAGAATGAAACACATTAAAGTGCTATTTTAAATAGAGAGACTAAGGGAACTTGAAATATTAATTAGATACAGATCTCACTACCTCTTGACTGATAGCTCTGTCATCTCTAAAGTGGCCACCTACTGTTGACACGCATTATAACCACTTGTAGCTTCTTATAGTCTCTGCCCTAGAAAAGCAGATAAACCCCTCGCTACTCAGCCAGCTAGTGGCCAGGCACATTTGCCCCTACATCTCTCCCACATAACACGTGTATGTTGGTTCCAGGCCCCTTTGATGTGCCAAACTCCCTTACTCTCTACTCTGATCCTTAAAACCACGCTATCTGATAGGTAGGATGGTAAAGAGGCTTCGGACGTGAATGTTGCATAAACCAAAATTTAGTTACTGTGGTTCTTCCACTCTACTATGCTTGTTACTCTACTTCATCTCTTTCTCCCTTTTTTAAGTCTGAAAATGAAATAAAATTGAAGGAGCATGTCATCATAACACTATTGGTATTAAGGTGCATATCATTGTCAATCAACCTCTGTGTATAATACCTTAAGTTTACCACCATTCTAGTTATTCCTTTGCCATACGATTGATCTCTACCCAGTTTTCCCACCCTCCTCTTCCCTTCCCTTTCTGCAACCACCAATTTTATTTCATTGGATAAAAGTTTGTTTTTGTTTGATTTAGCTCACTTACTTGCTTGAATTCTCTATTACCACATCTGCATGACATTATATGATGTCTGTCTTTTTTCTTCTGACTTATCTCACTAACCATAATTCCCTCCAGGTTCATCTATGTTGCTGAAAATTTCATCTTTTGATAACTGTGTAGTATTCCATTGTGTACACACACCACATCTTGTTTATCCTTTCATCTGTCGATAGGCACTTAGGTTGTTTCCAGCTCTTGACTGTTGTAAATAACACGCAACGATCCCCATTTCTTTCCCCTTGCTCTCAGTCCACTCTAAATTGACAGATGAACCATTTTGGTTACTTTTGCTGCTCTTTGAGTGAACACTTTACACCAAAACATAGTGGCATCAATAGCTAGTTGATTCACTCATAATTTTGTGACTCAGAAATTCAGGAAGGGTTTGCTTGGGCAGTTCCTTCTTGGGACCTCTTACAGAGCAGTAATCAGAGGTCAACTGCAGCTACTGTGCTTTGAAGACTCAGCAGGGCTGGCCATCCAAGAGGGCACACTCATGGGGCTGACATTTGATGCTGGCTGTTGGCTAGCTGGGAGCTCAGGTGGGGGATGAACTAGGGGATCTTCTCACAGTCCCTCCAGCATGGCAGACTTCTCATGTGGAAACTGGCTTCCCTGTGAGCCAGTGATGAAGAAAAACCAGGCTCGTGACTGTTTCTGATTTGTCCTCAAAAGTCACAAGCCGTCACTTCCTCTGTATTTCACTAGCTACCACAAGCCACAAAGGCCAGTGCAGATTGAAAGAAGAGAGATATAAACCCCCACCATTCAATGGAAGCAAGGCCAAAAGGGTTTAGGGACAAGGTTTAAAGCTGCCGCATTAACAATGTGACTCAAATATCTTAATTTGGTCCATAAACCTATCTGGTCCATGACCTGTAGTACAACTTGTCTGTTGGTATGCTTGGAAGCTGCCATTACATCAAGGTAATTTTCCATATGACCTTTGCCCTCGTGGAACTTGTTTGCCATATGCAGGGGTCTGGATTGTCTTCCTGGGAAGGTCACGTGGGAGAGGAGGCACCAGCAATCGCCCCAGCAAACTACCAGGCACATGCATGAGGCCATTTGGGCTCTTAGTCCTAGGCAAGCCTCAGACGATAGCAGTGCAGAGCCATTGAGAACATGAGTCTAAGTCTTCACTCTCATGTTTACTAGCTGTGTGGCCTTGCCCTGATGACTCAACCTTTCATGGTTGCTCATCTGTTTAATGGGGATAAGCACATGCTGCTGAATTTGCTCATCTATTAAATGGAAATAAGGGTATCTTCTCAACAGGGTTATAGTGAAGCTAAACGAGTTAATACATGTAAAATATTTCCAACAGCACCTGGAACATAGTAAATGCTCAATAAATAATGGTGAGCATTAACCAAATTCCGGTGGGCCTCTGAGACCTCTAGGATTATGTCTGGACTTTAATTTGAGAAACACTTACCTAGCTACTTGTTGTTTAATGCACATTTGATGTATATCAGCTGAATTTCCCTACCCACTCCCTTTCTCTGCACTCTTGAGTACCATAAATAGGGATAAGTGGAGGAGATGGGGAGCAGGAGGGTTGGGACCCATGTGTAGAACTGTACAGAGTACAGGATGAGGCAGGTCTAGATGTGAGTGGCAAGAAGAAAGTGCTGAGGAAATATGAGTGTGCTGATGAGATAGCCGTCAGGTTGAAGAAGGTACAGAAATGGAGGGAGGAGAGGGAGGGCCCCGAAGGAAAAGGTGACCTGCGTTCAGCCTAGCCTACTCTTCACTTTAAAAGATGACAAACATCATGCCTCAGTAGATAACCACAGTGTCCTCATGAAAAATTGCTCCGAATCCACAATCCACCATAGGGTAACAGCATGACGAAACTCGAGTTCCTGTTCTGCGGCTGGCAGAGCACTGCACGAGGCTGCTGTCTGCCTCTCATGCTACATCACACACCCAAGGTCTGGTGTCCACTTTCGAACTTTGAAACTGTTGCTTCACGTGGTGGGACTTTTCTCATTAATTCTGCCCACATTTTGCAGTTGCCTTATTACATTTTTCTATCAAGTTCCTGCTTTTGGGTTCTGATCCCTCGGTTCTGGTGAATCAATTGTTCCTGCGCAATGAAAACCACAAAATATACTAGAAAAATTAAAGACTTAAATAAGTAGAGGGCAAAACCAGTTCAAGTTTGGAAAATGCAATAGTAAATGATGTAAATGCTCCCAAAACTGAGCTGTAAAGTCAGTGCAATCCCAACCAGCCCTCTGTTTCTGTGTGTGTGTGAAATTATCAAACTGATATGGAAATGAATATTGAAATGCAAATAGAGGCAAGAAAGCATTACTAGAAAGATAATGGGTTCCTCTGAGTTCAAAACCTAACTCTGAGCATCTATTAGCTGTATCAGTTTGGACAAGTTGTTTATCATTCTAAGTCTCCTTTTAAGGATTTCTTGTTGTTTATGATAATCTGCCCCAGAGAATCATAAGGATAAATTGGGACAATGTATGTCAAACACATGGCACAATACCTCATTTCCAAGAAACAGGTAGTATTAAAAGACATTAAGATTAAAAAATTAGTGTTAATAGTATGCAGTATATATAGAAGTATCAGGGGCTTAAATATTTTCAGAGCAAAAAGAGACCCCACTAGATTTCTGTAGATAAAAATTGGGAGCCATCAGTATCCAGTTATCCTTTACAGATGTAGAGCTGGCTAGATTCCCCCTTGGGGTAAAGTGAAAATGGACATGCAGGGAAGGCCTGGGGCTGACCTAGGACTTCACCACTGAGACCCTGGCAGAGGGAGAGCAACCTGTGAAGAAGGAGAGAATCGGAGGATGGTCCTCTTTGCTGTCTTTCTCTCTGTTCGATCACTAGGGACACTTGGAAAAATGTTCACCTGATATAATACTGGTCATTATTATTCTTGAGAAAGCAGGATTATTTTTAAAAATTTCCTTTTTGCCGCAGTCTAAGTTACTTGAATTGTTCATGATAAGTGTATATACTTTAAACAAACATACAAAGACTTTAAGGAAAGGAGCTAAATAACATTTTTGGCATTAAAACATACCTGGGGGAAAAAATTGTAAATCCTGAGCAGACGATTTCTCTTTGGATCTTCTGCATTCCTCTACCCATCATTCAATATTACCTCTCATTATTACTTCTGTGGATCTTCATTTCTAATGATTTAACCTACATGTTAGAAAGTGCCCAATATAGGCAAAGAAATAGTGTCTCGTGGAAGCAGAATGGAAAAAACAAGAGAGGGGCTATCAATTGGAACCCAGAACTCCTGTGCTCAATTTCATATTCCATGAGGCTCATAGTTATCTGTTCACAAATATACCTATAGGCAACAAGACTGTGACTTCCCATACCCAACATAAGAAGTGCATATGCACACACACACACACACACACACACACACACACACACACACCCCTTCATGACTCAGGGCACTATTTTGTAACTTTTTCTCCTTTCAGTCTTCCCATAGTGTTTGAGCTTGCGGATAGACATTAATCAAAGTAAATATAAGCAATAATGTTATGAATTGTCTTTTCTTCAACTTTAACTTGAATTTTCAGTGAGGCTTCCAAATATTTAGATGCCTCAAGAATAATTTTTGAAAAATGGCTCCACCCTTGAGTCCAACAAGAAGGCCAGTAAGAGAATTTTGAATGTTCCTGTTTGCCTTGGAAGAAAAATAAGGTATCGATTCAGACTTTTCTGAGCTCTTCAAAGAGATTTAAATCATCTCCTAACACATATCTGAATTCAGCATATAGTGGCCCACTCTGAATCAGTACCAAATTAGGTACCTGGGAGTATAAAAATAAAAGATAACTTTTTTAAGACCAGATTTTCTGTTAAAGACCTAGTATTTTTAATGCTATCACATGCTGCTGCTCAGTATCTGATTCTCAAGGTCAGAGAATTATCCTTCCCTGCACTCTTGAAGTTAGGGGTAATCGCGTGATGTGCTTTGGCCAATGAATGGAAGCCTGATGTATTTCTTCTCCAATGCAGGAACTTTATTGTCTTTGCTCAACTATGCAGTCCTCCCAGCACAGTGAGATCCACAGCATGTGATAAAAGAGAAGTTCCACAAAGTTGAAGAGGCTGGGAGTAGTGAGCCAATGTAGGACAATTGTTCTAGACAATGGTCCCAACCCACAGCAGATTTTTCATGACAGGGAAATAAACTTGTGTGAAATCAGTGTGACTTTGGGATTGCTTGTCACTGCAGCGAAAGCTCACCTATCCTGACTAGTACAGCTTCTGCTTGACTCTGCTTCTTACTTTTCTAAAGTTGAATGCTGTTCTTTACTCCTGCTTTTTTTTTTTTAATCCAAAGGGAGGAATTGTTTGGGCTCCAGGGTGTTTGATTTTCCTGATTAGGACATAAGGAAACCCTCTTTTCCTTTATCTGGTTTCTGAACTTTAGGTGAGCCTGAAGCCACAGATGTAGATTTGGGAATCAACAGCCTTAAAGAAGTGGTTAAACCCATGCAAGTAGATGACATTGTCTATAGAAGATATGTACATAAAAGCACCGAAAGACAGAGACCTGGGAAGCAGCAACATTCAAGGAATAAGCAGCAACAGAAGGAAGAACCAAGGAAAGTAGGTGAGATGATACGGCAAAGGGAAAAACAAAACAAAACATGGCTACAAAGTCAAGGGATGATAAAGTTTCTAGAACGAGTGGTCTAGAGTTGCAGAGGCAACATGAAAGTTAAGCAAATTAGGGAAAAGAAAGTGTTCATTAGAAGTGGTGGGTAGAATACATTATGACCACTTTGTAGTAAAAGTACACTAAAATGTGTGTAAATGAATTTTAAAAGACATAGAACTAATGGGAGAAGAGATGACAGCAAGACAGTAAAACAAGATGGAAAGCAAATGTAGGAGTGGACCTGGCTGATCAGAGAAAGGTGAAAAGTAAGCTAGGGTGAAACAATCTAGAAGAAAATTTGTCTGAGCAACAGCACAGGAAATGGAAGTCGAGCTTAAAACAAAAGATCTAGGTGAAAAAAATGTAAAGAACAATAATAAAGTCAGATCTCCCATATCCACATGGGTGGGAAATTGCCACTCCTCAGCAGAAGACTAGACATTTACTAATCTGGGAGCACCAGGAACACCTGAGGGCAAAGGAGTCATACCAAAAACAAAGGAATTAAGTGGATGGCAGGACTGACTGATGGATCCCTGTCACTTCTGCTCTGCTTCAAAAACACTGAAGACTGACTCATGGTTCACTGTTGTTTTGCTCTACTTTAAAAACACTGGCAGCCACACTTTTGGAGGATGCTTCTCAGCATCCACTAGAAGAGCTCAGCCGAACCGCTCTACAATGACCTGCTCTGCTAATCAGCGTTTCATGCAGCTTTTTGTTGTCTCACTTTTAAATATACGGTATGAACCAAGAACTTAAAATCACTAGTGAGTTACCTTCAAGATGGAAAGACAGAAAATAGCCAGAATTTTTCTTTAAAAACATGAAGTCTAGGAAACAGGGAGAAAAATAGACTTTTGAAAATGGATAACAATCACCTCTTTGTAAAAGAGACGGAATACTGCTTCAATGGAAAACATAGAAGTCAATAAAAGTGGGAACATCCAGCAAACAACTATTTCTTGGCATTAAAAAAAATCTAAACAATCAATTTTAAATGGAGCAAAATGGAAGAGAACATTGAGAAAAATATTAAGACCATAGGTAATATAACAAACCAAACAAAATAAAGATAAATGACAAAATTTGAGAGAATCAGACCAGAAGCCACAGGGGAATTACAGAAGAGAAAATTTTGAAGTAAGGGAGAACATCATCAGAAATGTAGGAAGGAAAGTTCTTCAAAGTGAAGGTTCCAAGATCAAGAGAGTTCATTAAAGTCTCAGAACACTAGATGAATAAAGACCCCTAAACCATGTCAACCTGACATTTCAGATCTCTAGGGATGAAGAAAAGGCTTACGATGTCCAACAGCATGGTCACTGAGCGTCAGGAGAAGTTCATGTATAAAGGATCCCATTTCAGAATGGTTTCAGACATCTTTGCTGGAAACCAATTAAACAGTAACCAAAATTCATTGGGAAATTATTTCCAACCTGTAATTTCTTATTCAACAATCTAGCATGAGGTGAGATTACAACTTCTTCAGATGCTGAAGTCTCTAAATATCTCCCATGTCTCATGTCAGGATGAAACTCGAAGATGCATTCCATCAAATTGAAAGAAGCCAAGGGTCCAATATATGTGACCCACCCCAGGAATGAAGCGAAGAGAATGGCTGGCAAAGGGGATTTGCAGGGTGTCAGGTCTAGAGAGCAACCAGTCTATGTAGGAGCAAAGTGATAGAAGGTTTTGGAAGGTGTGTCTCTAACAAAGAGTTGGACTTAATAGATTTTCTGATACATTTGAAAATATTGAAAAGATAGTTAAATTTCTGGAGTAGAATTTGGGAGTGGATTAGTGATAAGGACCTAGAAAACTAAGCAAATAAACATGAAGACAATTGTTAACTCTAGTTTAAAAAAAAGTATTTTAGGGTGAAATTATAATAATGAAAAGGTCACAAGTAAATAGTATTTACAGGGTTATAATAATACAGAATATTGACTTAACCAAAATGTATCTAAATTGGGGGTGGAGAAAGTGTCTTAACTTGCACTACTATGACAAAATACCATAGGCTACACGGCTTAAAGAGCAGGAATTTATTTCTCATAGTTCTGGAGGCTGCAAGTCTAAGATGACAGTATTAGCAAGGTAGATTGTATTCTGAGACGTCTTCTCTTGGCTTGTAGACAGCCACCATCTCACTGTGTGCCCACTTAACCTCTGTGCAAGCGTAAAGAAAGAAGAAACACATTGTGTTGATTCTTAGAAGGGCACTAATCCTATCATAAGGGCCCCACCCATATGACTTCATCTAACCCTATTTACCTCCCCAAAACCTCATCTCCAAATATCAACATATTTGGAGGGATGGAGGTTAGAGCTTTAACATGTAAATGGAAGGTGAGGGCAAACACAAACATTCAGTCCGTAACGTGTGTGTGTGTGTGTGTGTGTGTGTGTGTGTGTGTGTGTGTGTGTGTGTGTGGTGGGGCAAGAAAGTAGTGAGCATACTGAACAGGATCACAAGAGGACACTGATGGTAATATACTCTAAATGGGACAATTTGAGAAGAATTCATTTCCAAAGGGACCATTCACAAAGATATGGTTGTCGGAACCATAGAGCAAGCAGTTACTCAGAACTTTGTAGCAAGTGCACTGTTAACCAGCTGTAGGATCAAAGCTATAAGTGGAGGATTGGTGACCACAATCTAGAATGAGAGTCAAATAAATATGCCTCCTTGGAAACAGCAGTGACCTCCAGTTGGAATATAGCCGATGAGTAAGCAGATGGTCAAGGAAGAAGTCAGGGGAGTAAATATTCTGATCTCACTGTCATGTCTCTCTCTGTTCTCCTCTCCAGGTTTTCCCAACTGGAGATGAACAAACTCACTGAAAGCCAGAGACGCCAGTCACACTCACTGCTATGATCCTTGCAGGTGAGCTTCTCACGTGCAATGAGAAGTGTAGAGAGTAGATTCACGGGACAAATGGAAGATATTCACCTAATAAAATCCGAATGAATCAGTAATAGGCACAATCCTGTTATGTGTTCAGAAGAAACTTCCATGAGAGTTGAAAATTGGAAAGCACAGGGTTAGGAACTTCTTCCATTCTGTCCTGGCTGTCCCTGACAGAGTTTAAGCCATCAGGATTTGTTGACTGTCACTAGGGCCTAACTACCTCTTTATACCTCTAAACTATCTCCAAACAGCTCCCTTTCTTAACTAATGCACTTCATGTTCTTCTTGGAAACAGCTTTTCTAGCCAAATCTCTCACTGATTGTTCTTTCTTGAACTAAATTAGGAGCAAGATACATTACATATATATATATATATATACATATATATATATACATATACATAGGTATACTGTATGGATATATAATATATCTTGTATAAGATATGTATGTGTGTATATGTATATATATATATATACTTTGTATAACTATTTGACTTCTAAAATTAAATACAACTTTGATAAAAGTAATTTCTAAGTGCTTTTTGAATTTGCAGTGAGAAAATCATAATGACCTTTTGCCAGGCAATTTCAGTTAAGTGCTGGTAGCTGAGTTGAGATGGTAATGGGTTGAGAAGAGAATCTGAAATGAGTGGGAGATGAATTCTAAAAGACAGCTAGATTTTGTAATCAAATGTGTAGTTAATGTCTTTAACAACTGGTCCTTCCATTTCTGCAGAGCAAAGGCGTGCGGCAAGGGGCTGGTGTTTTAGGGCGGCCTGTCTGCAGTACTGCTTGGGGCTCACAGGATGACTCCTGTGCCAGGAAGTTCATGTACAGCTTTAGGATTCAGAATATCAATTTGTCTTTTTAATTATTTAAATGGTTTCTGGCTATTATTTCTTAAACTGTCCCCAAAATATGATCTTGCCTCTGACACCTAGTCCTCCTACTGTATTTCCTTTGCATACCTTCTAAACGCTGTCTTAAATCTCCTCTTTTACCTCTTAACATGTATTGGTCACATGCTGTGCCTTCTACCTGTTCATTTTTTTAAATCCCTGTTTCCTCCTTTCCGTCCTGGCTGTCCCTGACAGAGTTTAAACCATTGGGATTTGTTCACTGTCACTATCAGCTAACTACCTCTTTATGCCTCTAAACTATCTCCAAACAGGTCTCCTTCTTAGCTAATGGACTTCATAATCTTCTTGGAAACAGCTTTTCTAGCCAAATCTCTCACTAGTTGCCCTTTCTTGAACCAAATCCAGCCCCTCGCGTACAAGATGCGCCCTACGTCCGCCTGCACGTGGTCATGTCCGCTGGTAGCGCTTGTTGGGGAAGGCCCTGGAAAGACCGCGACCGCCTGTTTGACCTGACAGCTGAATCCAGGCAACTGAAGCTTCTCGTCCCCGTCCCTTGGAAGGCGCTGTTCCAGAAGCTCCACGAAGGACATGGCTTTGAGATGTGTTGTGTGTTGTTGACACTTTCTGTACTGTACACGGGACTGAACACTCTTGAAGCTTCCACATAAACTTTTCAGATTCGGTGGTGGTGAGGAGCATTCTGCAACAGCCCTAGGAGAAAACTTTTAAATAAGTTCCCTTATTCATTAAAACAGTTACCTGTTTTGCCCCAGGTCCCAGTAAGATAAGAAAATGCTATATTTTTGTTAAGAAAAGATGGGGAGGATTGAAAGGTTCTTTTAAACTTAAACCATAGCCCAGTATTGTATCATTGTGGTAATAATGGTTAAAACCAGAGATATTGATTCTGATTGACCTAGGTTAAAAAGCTTGCCTCTGCCCTTACTGGCTGCATCTCACTGGACTAACCAACCACTGGAGCCACTCCTGTCACTGGCACTTCACTCCTGGAAACTTCACTAACCAGATCCTGAGAGATTTCCAGGAACCAAGACTTCTAGTAGTTACTGATCCCGGGGTGGACCACCAGCCTCTCACAGAGGCATCTGTGTTAGCCTGTCTGCCACTCTGTGGAACACAGAGTCTCTCTTGGAATGTGGACACTGCCATCCCAGCAACAAGGGGGCCCACTTGGCGGGTTTCATGTGGTGGACGCCCGGCCAGGAAGTTCTGCACAGGTACAGCACCATCTCCCATGAGCACTCATGGGAAGTCAGGTCTAATCTCTACTTCTGCAGAGACTCCGAAGAGTTTGCAAGGTGCAGGCTGCTGCTGAAAAGGCTGTGACCAATGAGGAATTTCAGGTTGAATGGATGGCTTCCACTGCTCAGGCCACTAATGGGGAGGAACAACCACCAAGTGGTCTTAAGCTGGTCTTCTTTCTTAAACAGAAAATGGAAATAAGGTGGATGGAAAATAAACATTTCTAAAAGGATGAATTTGACTAAGGAGGTAAAAAAATCTATATGATGAAACTAAAAGATATTGAGAGTAATTGAAGAAGACATAAATAAATGGAAGATACACTGTGTTCATGTATTAGAAGAATTAATGTTGTTAAATTGTCTGCACTGCCCAAAGCCATCTAGAGATTGAATACAATCGCTATCAAAATTTCAATGGCATTTTCCACAGAAATAGAAAAAAAAAAAAGGTAAAATTCAATGGAACCACAAAGTACCCTGAAAAAGCAAAGCAATCTTAAACAAGAAGAACAAAGATATCACACATCCTGATTTCAAACTATATTACAAAGCTACAGTAATCAAAACAGTGTAGCACTGGCATAAAAATAGACACATAAATCAATTGAACAGAATAAAGAGCCCAGAACAAGACCACTTATACATACTCAACTAATATTTGACAAGGGTGCTAAGAATACACAATGGAGAAAGGATAGTCTTTTCAATAAATGGTGTTGGTAAAATGATATACACATGCAAAAAATGAAACCGGACCCTTATCTTACACTACACACAAAAATCAAATCAAAATGAATTAAAGACTTAAATGTAAGACTGGAAATTATAAAACTCCTAGAAGCTAGCTAAGATCCTTGACATTAGTTTTGGTTATCATTTTTTTGGATATGATTCCCAAAGTATAGGCAACAAAGCTAAAAATAAATAAGTGGGCCTACATCAAACTAAAAAGCTTCTATACAGCAAAGGAAACAACCAAATGAAAATGTAACTTGTGGAATGCAAGAAAGTATTTTTAAACTGTATGTTTGATCTCAAATATATAAAGAACTCTTCAGTAGCAAAAACCAAATGACTAGATTTTTTAAATGGGAAGAACATATATTAAATGGTCAACAGATACATGAAGAGGTTCTCAGCAATATTAATCATCATGGATTCACATTAAAACCGTAATGAGATATCACCTCACACCTGTTAAGATGGTTATTTTCAGAAAGACAAAAGATGACAAGTGATGATGAGGATGTGGAGAAAAAGGAAACCTTGAACGTTGTTTGTGGGAATGTAAATTGATGCACTCACAATGTGAAAGAATGTGGAGATGCCAAAGAACTATCATATGATCCAACAATGCCACTTCTGGTTGTATATGTGTGTGTATACAAACATACTCATATATATGTATATATATGTATATAGATAGATAGATGAACTCAGGATCTCTGCATGCCTAATTTAATCGCCACATTATTCACAATAGCGAAGATTATTAAACAACCTAAGTGTCCATAGGTAAATGGATACAGAAAATGTTACATTATTTAAAAAAATAAAACACAAACTGCTTGAAAATTTTCCAAGCAGATAAGACCATTAAAGCCACCTAAGCAAAATTTTATCTTATTTCATGAACATAAGCTCAGCTTAGGTTATTTCTCCCTTCATCACTTCCTAGTTGCTATGAAGTTAAGTGATTAGGTCTGCTGCTCAGTTCACCACATGGAAGACACTATGCTGAGAACTTTGCATCCTTTATCTCGTTTAATCCTCTTAGCATTGCAAAGTAGCTTTTGTTATCTCCAGCTTTGAGATAACAGTGGTGACAAAAAGTCTATGACTCACCACTCCTCAGTTCTTTCCAGGGTCCAGGTGCTGTGCTAAACTTTTAATACAGATTTTCTCTTTATCATCATTAAAAGTAGGAACTATTTTTAATCTTCATTTTTAGATAAGGAATTAGAGGTACAGGCAGGTTTCGTAACTTGTCCAAGGTCACACGGTTATTAAACAATGGACGGGATTCAAATCTCTGCTCTCTCTGACTCCAGACTTAAATCTCTTCCCTCTCAAAGACCCAATCAAGTTCATGAACCGACGTGTTGACATTAAAGATGAGGCGCCCAACCTTGACTTTTCATGAGTTTCAACTCTTGTCAAAATCACAAGATTCTGGATAGTTCCAGCAGCAGCTTCCCTCAATAAATAACCTGACTACCTTGCTATTTAATGACAATCTCCAGTTTGTCCCCTTTTTAACTATCTCAAAAGATTTATTCGTGCACTACAGTCCCTGGGATTTGGGAAATATGTCATTTGAGGAAAAACATATAAGATAATATATTTAACACAAGGTTCATTAAGATCAACCAAATTTGGGAAATGTTAGAGAGGATGAGATCTTTTTTAACTTGTAATTATTTGCAACCTTCTCTTTGTCTAGCACCATGCTGGACACACTCACTTAGTTCTCTGATTTCGTCTTCCCCAGTGATTCTTTGTTCCCCTCTCTTCAGCCTCTTATCCCTGGTCTGGTCATTACGGATTACATCCACATCTTAACATTTAACTAGAATAGCATCTTCTCTGACCATGACTTCCCCTGACCATCACTCCTTGGCTTCCAGAGTCGGTCTCTGCTCTGTAAGCTCAGTGCATAGCTCTGGTCCAGCACGTGACCTGTGACCTCTGTGGCGCATTGAAATGCCTCTGACTCTGCACAGCCCTCTGCAGTCCTAACTGCCGCCTGAGTCCTGCAGCAGGAATTTCCCTCTCTGAGTTCTGGTGTCCCAGGTCGCCCCAGTCTCCCTGAAGTCTCCTTTCTCCCCTAGAAGAATTCAGACAATTGACATCATGACTAACCAAGCTGTGGCATAGTAGAAAAAAGCACGGGATGTGTCAAAAGAAAAGTTCGAACCACAGCCCTACCTCTTTCTCTTTGTGTAACCTCAAGCAAGTTCATGGTTTTGCGTCTTAACTTTCATCCCTTTAAAAATCTTCAGCTCCCCTTATAGGAGAGTTGAGATGATAAAGGAAAAGGCCACTTTTATACCTCTTTGTCTCTAGCTTTCTTTCAGTGTTTTCTATCCCACTGAAAGGCTTTTTTACCACTCATCCAACTACTCACGCGAGAAACCTGGGGGATTTCTTTGTAGTTTCTCCAGATCTCCACTCCCTGCCATTCCAAAGCCAGAGCACCTCTTACTCAGGTCACGTCCTGCCATTTCTCTGGTCTAGACAACTACTTCCCACCTGGAATACAACATCCTAAATGGATCCAGTCTCCACAGTAGCCACGTTAATAACAATTGTATTATTTATAAAATACAAATGTAAGTATCTCATTTATTTCATTAAGACTCCTCGACGACTTCTCATTGCTCTCAGGAGTAGCTGACAGTCTTCACCATGACCAGACAACCCTGTACTGAGTGGCCTGGGCTCCGTTTTCATCCTCATCTTGATGCCGCTGATGCTCAGCTCCAGGTATACTAGTCTTTTATCCCTTCTGGAGCCCTCCAAACTCCATCTTGCCTTAGATACTCACACACTCCTCTGTCTGCCTGAAGCCCTCTCCTGTCTACTTCTCTTTCCCAGTCCATTTCTGCCCATTCTCCAGCTCTTCACTGAAACATCGCTTCCTCAAAGAAGGTTTTTCTCACCCTTTCTCCCCTGAAACCAAAGTATATCCCTCATCAGATACCTCTATCCTGCATTCACGTGTGCACGCACACACAAGTGCACACACAGCCCTTGTCACTATTTCAGTTACTTAATTAGCATCTTATTCTCTGCTACACCTCTGCCTTCTGAAGGCAAGCACTGTGCCTGTTTTGTTCATATTTGGGTCTCTGATGCTGAGCTGTATACCATAGGTGCACAATAAATGTCAAGTTAGTGAAAAGTAAGAGTAAGTATAAGCATATTGTAAACTATAAATGGATATAAAAAAAGCAAATGTCACTTTCCTGTTATAGTCATTTAAAACACTAGGAATCTAGCTTTGAGCTTACATAACCATCATGCTGGCTTCAACTATGACATATTTGGGCTCCCGGCTATTTGCTGCCAATCTAAATGGCTGTGAAAACTCCTGACACTTCTATTCCCTTTATCTTTAACCTGCAGTTTCTTTAACTGATCAACTCGGTGGAAAGGTCACAGGTTCCACAATGGCAGGGACATTCTCCGTCTCACTCATTGCTGTATCCCTTAGGCTTAGACTTTAGACACATTCTACATGCTCGTTAAATATTTTCCTAATGAATGAATCAACCAGATTTAATAACAGTTCAAACGAAGCACTCCAACAACCAACAAATATCCTGAGCATTTCAAGATCAGATTTGCAAAGTAAATAAGTAGGTGGTATCCTATAGAAAAGAAAACACCAGTGTCAGAGTCCTCAGAGAGGAACACCAGAGAGGAACAGAGAGGAAAATCAGTGCTGTTATAGAGATTAGACTAAATGAACTCAAAGTCCCCTCTCATAAAATTCCGATTCCAGAATTACATTAAGTGTTTGGAATAGCAGTTATAGAAGCTTACTGAGAAGTAATTGGGTTCATGGGACAATGATGTAATTGACATACCAAAATAGTATTTACCCCGGAGCATTAGCAAGGACTTTGTACTAACTGATTTTAAAGCTCGATGACTATAGCATTCCTGTCAATAGATAGTCTTCTGGTTTAGGGACATTTTCTCAAAGAGACGCAGAAGAAAGCTTTACATTCTTCCTCATCAGTACCAGCTTAAGAGGGCAAAGCCCAGTTCTGGGCTAGAAAGAATACTGGTTCTGGAGTTGGAATTGGGGCAAGGGTTAGCTCTACCTGTACTGAGTGGCCTCAGAGATAGTCTACCTCCTGTGAGATTTAATATTTCTTTCTATATAAGTAAAGCTTTACAAGGTAATCTCTAAACTCCCTTCAATCCCTGAAGGTTCATAATTCTAAGAAACGGTAAAAGCTTATAAACATGCACATGCCTCTCACATGTAAATGGGCTGTTGGAGTTGAATATGAATGTGAAGACCATATAATCCAATCCTTTTATTTCCTAGAGATTGACAGAGAATAAATAACTTATCCAATTTCACACAATGTTAGAATCAGGTTTCCAAGTGACAGTTCTTTCCAGTAGTGGACAGAAGTCATTTTGATCTTCTTACATTGAAGCCAAGAGACTGCTTTCTGGTTCTTCACCAACATATGTTTAATAAGGGAGACCATTCCTTTTACCTAAAATAGGATCTTCTAACTTCGTATTTTGTTGTGTTTTATATTTTTAAGGAGGAAGGAAGCAGGCAGGAATGAAGGCAAGTAGACAGGCAGGCAGAGACAGAGAGGAGGAAGAATTTTAATTAATTAATTTAGTCGTTCATTTTGGGCGCCCCACCCCCACCTCACCCCCAGTCACGAACCTGGGTCTTTGCTGCTGCAGTCACAGACTTAACACCTGAGCCACTAGGACACACCCTTCTAACCTTGTTTTGATTCATAAAATAATTTGTGTCCTTAAACTAAAAAGATATATGTAAGCACATATTATAAAGACACGAAATTGACTTTAATGAATTTTGCATATTGATTCAGTGCAAATGTTCTTTGCCTGGAGTTCACAGATACCTCCCTCCTCCCTTCCCCAAAAAGGAGTAGGGATAAAATTCAGGAAATCGATAAACTTGAATGGGTTAGTGCCTTATTGTCATGAACCACAAGCTGAAATTTAGCAGTATCTTCCATTTGAATAAATGCAACAACAGTACGTTAACATTCGTAATCATAGATAAGTTGTATCATAATTTTTGCAGGTATCTCAAAATGTTTATATTCAGCAGTACTTCAATATTATAGTAGTGACGGAACTCACGAATCATGTTACAGAATGCATTAATAAAGAGTTACACTTTTCATCACAAATTTTTTGTAACTTTTGTGATAGACATAATGATGGTCCCCCCAAATGTCTACACCCTAATACTCAGAATGTGAATATGTTACCTCACATGGCAAAAGGAGCTTTGTCAATGTGCTTAATTAAGGATCTTGACATGGTTAGAGTATTCTGGACTATCCAGGGGGCCCAATCTAATACAAAGGTCCTTAAAAAGGCAGAAGGGAGAGTCAGAGTGAGGAAGGTGCTACAGAATTAAACTGCTGATGCGTGTCATTAGTCAAGGAATGTGGGTGCATCTAGAAGCTGAAAAGAAGACAAAGAAATGGATGCTCCCTTAGGGCGTCCGAAGGCTCAGAGCTCTACACCTTGATTTTAGTGCCATAAGACCCATTTTGAATTTCTGACCTCCAGACCTGCAAGATAATAAATGTATGTTGTTTGGAACCATTAAATTTGTGGTAATCTGTTATACCAGCACTAGGAGAGTAACAATGTTTTGCTATCATTCATTATAGCTATTTTCCTGTGCAACTTCCTCTGCATTTTATTTTATGCATTTTTTAATGGGAGGGATAGAAAGAGCAGCATGGTTATTTTTTTTACTAAAAATAACTAAGACCTAGTTGCTTAACTGACTTTAACCTTGAAATATTCAAATACTAACTGTTTGGAAGCTATTTCCAGTTTTGACTAGTATTTTCTGAATGGCTTTAGGTTGATCACTTATTATTTCTATTTATAACATTGCTTCCTTCTTTTGAGTAAATTTTAGTAGCTAAGTTCAAATATAATTTAGAGTTGATATGGTGCTAAAAAACAAAACAAAACAAAACAACCCTCAAGAGATATGGTATTTTTCCAGAAAGCATGTCTAATAATTATTATTGTCTTAATGATGAAATTAATGAACTCCATATCCTTCCAGTGTCTGAAATATCCCCTGTATTAATTAGACAACTTTGAAATCATTACCCTTTGTCTGTCTGGTATCAGGAAGGCATCATGACGTATTTAGTTGCCAGGTTATCTGGGTCCCAATAGGCAGTGCATTATAAGTCAATAGCTACTTATTAAATTCCTACTTTTCTATAACTTCCTTGAGGGCAGGGACCATGTATTTTTTTTTATCACCATGTATATTTCACCCCTCCTATTTGTGTATCACCAGTTATCTAGAACATACTCAGTTCACTGACATGTCTTCAAAAATTTTAAAGCAGGATATCCCAAACACCATGCAGATCCTTTTACAAAGACTTCCCTCCAATCTAATTATACAGAAATATACATATGTTTCTTTAGAGACGACCATGTAAATAGAAATGATAATAGAAATACATTAATAATCATACTATATCCTGATATATATATGCACATAGATGATATTAAATATAGCTATGTTATTACCAGGCTAGCCCATAAACTCCAGTTTTATAATCGAGGTCTTTTATTATTTTTGCACCTATCATGCCATGGATTCATAGGGACTAAAGCCAGCAGCTCAGGCTCCTTTCCATTGGTTCTCACAGAATGTGCTTTCTGGGGGAAGCAGGCTGGCGCTTCAGTTGAACCCAAGTCCCCTTCTCTTTGGCTTTCTTCTTTTCTGATTGTTTTCCTGCACACATTTCTGGAAGCTCTGTCAGCTCTTAGAGTGCTTAATGCATTCTAGTACATGAGTACGAACATTAATTCTCTTGGCGAGAATTTTGCCCTTCACTTGCGTGCTTACAACAAAGCCAACTGCATGCTGGGTAGCATTGTAGAGGCTCAGTTTCGCCATGGGGACATGTGTGGGACATTCCTTTCTGAACAGCGCCCATTCCCTTGGTTGCAATAATCTTGCAGATTCTCACATATGAGGTCAACGGAACAAGTCCATGTTCCCCAAGAGGCCTGGAGAACACAGAGCGGGGGTCTTGTCTCTTTCCCTTTGTGTTGGTCACTTTGGCGAATTCCTGGAAGATGGCGGTTCCAGCTGAAAGGGCCAGATTGCTGCCTTATTTTGAACATCATCATATCTATTTTAACTTATGACAAGAGTCTTAAGGATTATCACGCAAACAGGTTTTCCTCTAAAGCAAAGCTTTAATTCATAGTTACTATCTCATTGGGGAACCAAAGACAGAAAATGTAGGGAGTTCTTATCGGAGACACTCTGGTGGCAAGAAAGTGGATTAAGAGACTTTTGTTTGCACTTACCAGGCAACTGGGATATAATATTAATCATCACCTCTGGCAGTTACTATTTCTGAATGATAATGTATTTTCACATCCATCAGGCATTTGTGACCTGGGGTCTATAGGACGGCTACGGAATCTGTGGAAGGAGTTGTAGGATTCTGAAAGTGTTGGCAAAGTCTAGACTAAATGTACATATTTATAGAGAGCATCATTCTCAGAGGGTTTGGGACTCAAGTTGAGGCCAAGAGACCAGGTCTTATTTGCTCTCCATTGCCACTTGGTAGGGAGATAATGTAATGTAAGCATTAGTACGTTAACTCTCTCCCCCAGTCAAAAGCCGTGGATAACAGCTCTGCAAAATTCCACCCATTAGCTGGCCAGAGCAGCAGGAGTCAAAGTGTATAAGAGCTGGATGACCAGGGGGAGACTGGAGAGAATGAGGAAGAAGGAGGAGTGAAGGAAAGAGTGAAGTAGAGGGGAAATCAAGTAGAACTGAAGGAATGAGACAAACCTGGGGAAAATGTCAAGGATAATTTCAATCTAAGGGTCACAGAAATGCCTGTAAAAGGCAAAGCCACTCCCTAAGGTGCTCATACCCTTGTTTGGGTGTGGAATGCAGAAGCTGGGATAAACACATAAAGCTTGTTGTAAGTTAAAATAGGTGTAATGATGTTCAAAATAAGGCAGCAATCTGACCCTTTCAGCTGGAACTGCCATCTTCCAGGAATTTGCCAAAATGACCAACACAAAGGGAAAGAGTCAAGGACCCCATTCTAAGTTCTCCAGGCCTCTTAGGAACATCGATTTGTTCCTTTGACCTGAGCAGAGGTAAGTGCTGTTTTACAGATCTGATCATTTTCCACAGTAATCACCTCAGTGTACACAGTCACCATTTTGTGTATCTTGTGATAACAGTCCATCACGAGGATAAAAATAGAAGTCATGTCAATGTGGCACATGCTCACTGCCACAGGTGGTTAGAAAGAGGACAAACACTTGTGGGGAAAGCCAGAGAGGCGGGACAGCTTTGGCTGCACCAGAAAAGATGGGCAACATTTTGATGAAGCAAAATGCAGTTGAGTGAATGCTCCAACAGAGACTGGGGACACACTCGTGGTAGCCACGTGATGAAAACTCAGGTCGTAAAAGCAGGAGGAGCTCCTTGAGCCCAGTCTCCTCATATGACAAGAGAGATGGTCTCCCAACCACATAGCCCCTCATTCAACTCTCTCGACTTAGGACTTGCCCTCTACTCTGTACTGCTATGTTGGGAAGGACTGGGAACCAAAACTAGATAGGTGAAGCGAACCTGATTAACAGGGCATCATACCTGGAACAGGAGTTTGAATATTGAAAATCCAAGGTATGTTCCTGAATAGAGGAGCGTCACAGAGGAAACATTAGCCAATGAGTTCACACATGAAGAGAGAATTAGCTACATTCTACAATCAGTAAACGTCTGATGATTTGTTAAGTACTCGGTTTCAGAATGAAAAAAAAAAAGGCATCTGGAGTTTTAAAGTAAACAGGAGACAGCCATGACACGCAGCAATGAAGTCCAGAACTTTGACAGCAGTCGCCTGTCCGTGCTGGGTGACGGGTACCAGCCACACATTCATGAGCGACAGCACATAAAGCAGGGTGGACTGACTGGGGTTACTTCACATACCAGGTACATGAGTGGAGAAATATTGACTTAATATAGAAAGTCTTATCGATCATTATATTTAATTTTGTGACTCATGACCTTTCACCCATCCCTGCAAGTTGCCTTTTGCCTGAGATACTAGCTTCATGATAAAACCTTCAAGAGTACTGTATCACACGCACACCACATCCAAGTTACCTTTGATGGCACTTCAACCGCTCCTAGATGGGGTTTAGAAGGAATACCAGATGAGTTATTTTTCTGATTGAAAGGTAGAATTCAGGGTGTACTTTAGATATGATTTACATGCAGTGAAATTAACTGTACCTCGGTGTAAGTTCTGTGAGGTTTCATGAAGGCATACCACCTGAGGTGCCCAGACACTTATAAAATAGAGATTTCTATCACCCCAAGAAGTTCCCAAATGCCCTCTCCTAGTCAATCTCTGCCGGCCCCCCCAGACAGTTGTGTTCTGATTTCTATCGCCATGTATTAGGCTTGCCTGTTCTAGAAATTCTTGTAAGTGGAATCATGGATAGATACTATTTTCTTGTCTAGCTCTTTCACTCAGCATAACACTTCTGATGTTTGTCCACGTTATTGTCTGCATGTGTCACTCGTCCATGTTTTTATTGCTGGGCAGTAGACCGTCGTATGAATATACCAGTTTGTTTATCCATTTTCCTGTTGACAGACATTGGATTGTTTCCAGCTTTTGAAAATTATAAATAAAACAACTATGAACATTCTGGTGCTAGGTGTTTCTTGGGCATGTTATCATTTCTCTTGAGAAACGCAAGGAAGTTGCTTTGTGGGGTATACAGATATTTGTTCAACTTCATAAGAAACTGCTAAGCAGTTTCCCAGAGGGAGTGTGGCATTGTACTGGTGCGACAGCAGCGTACGAGGGTCTCCGTCACCCTATATCCTTGCCCGCGTGTGGTGTGGTCGACATTTGTCATTTTAATCATTCTAGTAGGTATGTTTTGGAATCTCATGATTTCAATCAGCATCTGCATGATGAAAACTACATTGAGTTAATGCTGAAAACAATAAAAATAAACTCCAATCTCTAGTCTTTAGAGCACTGTTTCTATGATAGTACACTGATTTTGTTAGTCCATGCAGAGTAAACTTAGATTCAAGGCCAATTATAAAGGGACCAGTTTGAATAGCAGTCCCTAAATAGTTCCCTCTGCCCAGGGGTCATTTAGAATTAGGATTTTTAGTAGAAATGTACATCTGGGTCATTTAGAATTAGGATTTTTAGTAGAAATGTACATCTGTTCATGCCCATGCCCTCTGCACCTACTGAGTACCGTCATCGGGACTGGAGAGGGTGGAATTAGAACTTAAAACAACAAAAACACTGGAACATTCACCACAGCGAAGGTTCAGTGAGTCAACAGAGCATTTAAATAGTGCCTTTCTCATGACAAACATTATACCGTTACTTCTTCTCATTAGTACAATCTTTCACTTCAGATCTCAACAACTAACTCTGTCTACTTTCTTTTTAAATCTAAAAACTGTTTTAAAGTGCAAAATAATGTCTATGCTTATTGACTATTTACATAATCATTTCCTTAAAATAAAACAAAATAACGCACACTTGGATAAAACTGTAATCAATTCTGCAACGATGTATCCCAGGAAAAAACGAATGGTGACCGCATTTGATAATTCCTGATGAAATTGGTTCAGTATGCACAGTCTCAAAGTAACCACAACATCCTTCGGTGTGAATTAAAACAGCTTTTTCATGGAAGTAGACTTCTGGAGGCCTGCACAGGTGGACAGGGGTAGCATCAGAGGATCATAGGTCTGAGCCCACGATCTCTAACCTGCTAGGCAATGAACAGACTCATGAAGGGTTTTCTTTTTCTGAAATTTTACTTTTCTCAGCTATGTTAAGGTAACCACCGAATATATGGAAAACATTGCCAACTGCTTGACTGCAATATTTTCTTTCCTTTGTGATCATCAAGTACATGTATAGTCACAAATAAAAGTTATATCAATTATAATTAGATTAAATAATAATAATTACATTAATCTATGTTATGGTTAGCTTTGGTTACCCTTATTTTATCCCAGAGGTCTCAAACTTTTTAAATATGTGTATATCTATCATTAATATTGAAAATACCTAATATATAGTCACTTACTGTCAACTCTATATATATGTATATACTGAGAATTATGCTATAATATTATATACAAAGACAGAGCTTTACAAAGAATGAGTTGGAATAATTTATTAAAGGACTGCATCAGTTTCTTATTACTGCTGTAACCATTGCCACACACTGAGAGTTTTACCACACAGATTTGTCCTCTTATAGTTAGGAGATCACAAATCTAAAGCCAAGATGATGATAAGGCTGCTTTCCTTGTGGAGGGAACAGAGGAGAATCTGTTCCTTTGCCTATGCCATCTTCTAGAAACTGCCACTATTCCTGGGTTCGTGACCCTTCTTTCACATTATTCTAACTTCTTGCTTCTATTGTCCATTTCCTGCCACTCACATTGGTCCTCTTTCCTCCCTTTTATAAGGACACTTGTGGTTACATTGAACCTACACATATAATCCAGGATAATCCCTCCATCTCAAAATCCTTACCTTGGTCAGACCTGTAAAGTCCCTTTTACGTGTGAGGTGACATAGTCACGGGGCGTGGGCATTAGAACCAGGACATTTTGGGGAACCCATTATTCAGCCCACGCAAGCCCTAGTGTTCCCGAAAATCTCCTTTGTTGCATGAGCCTTACTTTAGAGTTGACCAATCTGGACATGCCCTGCAGGCACCACGTCCAAGAGACTTCACCACAAAGCCCTGCTGGAATACCCCATGTCAGGCTAGTAAATCGTGACCCACCCTGAACGCATATTGCTTTTCATACAATTTGGTAGTGTCTGGGAGGAGAAAAATGCAATAAAAATAAGGAGGGCGGATTGAATCTCTGAGTGCAGAATGACACAACTGAAATCCTGGAGGAACAGACAAGGTCATCTGACCTTGTCACCTGCTGGGCAACATCTTCCTTGCTCCCCCATTACTTCTGAACTAAATGCAAGGCGCTCTGCACTGCCCAGGTTCTTTCAGGGTCTGACCCTCGTCTCTCAGTCAACCGTGCTTGAGCGCCCCTAGTGGTACTTCGTCGCTAGCTCGGCCACAGTTTGGCTCTCACGTCAATTACCGCGCTCCCTCCACGCCCCTGCTTAGGCGCGCGCTGTCCCTCCGCCCCGGGACCATCTAACAGGTGAGCCGCGTCTCCAAACAAACCCCTCCTCTGAGGAATTCATCCTCCTTGCTGCCTTCGTGGAACATCCCCTGAGATTATGAGTTGACCTCTCTCCCCACTTTATGAAGTTAGTGATTCTGCAATTATTCCAGTGAGGACGGGCTGTATAATGGGTGATACCCAGTGCAAAATGGAAATGAAAAGTTCACGGGACTGGCACTTTTTGCCTCTGTTTTCTGTGCCCTGTTCTTCCTGCCTCCCTTGCTTACAGAGACCAAGAAATGTAAAGATCGTCTTGAAATCACAGGATGAATGGGCCAGGCTAAGGCTGAAAAGGAACCTGGTTTACTGAGGATTTCCTTGAGCAGCTATACTTTTCATATTTAAAAAAAATGTATACCTGTCCATCACTGTTGACTGTTTTGGGGTTTCCTTTACTGTTGCTAAACACTCACGTGTGAGATTCTGGGCGTCAGCTGGACGAGCACAGAAAGCCTGTCGGGGCTGGTGATTGCTGCCACCTAGCGACAATTTGTAGAATTAAAATTCTTGGGTCATGGACTACTTTTCCTGCAGATCTTTCTTCTTCTGTCATTCATTCATTCCTTCATTTGTTCACGTGTATGTTCATACTATAAATATTTTATGTGGGCCTACTATGTGTCCTCATAAATTCAATAAGGAAATAAATACTTAGGGGAAATCTAGCTCCTTGCACCTTAAAACTTAACACATTTGAGTTCAAATAGCCATTAATCAAAAGAAAAAGTGTGGCTGGAAAGAACTATAAGAGCAGGCCATGGAGCTACAAGAAGTGTCGACAGAAATTTGACTTATTGGGGAGGTGGGGAGGAAGTTAAAGAAGGTTTTGCTCTGTCTATTTTTCTCTAATCAGGTGTTCCAGTTGACCTGCGATTGCAGGAAAACCAAGTTAGTGTGAGGATTTTCTGGGCAGCGAGAGCAGTCAGCAAACTCACCTGCAAAGAAAAGAGGGGGCGTTTGGATATAAAGGAGTCAAGGTAGGCTGTGCATGTAAACAAGCACTTAACACCGGGCAGCCTGGTTTCTGGACTGAGACTGTGGTTGTGAGTTACAGTGACCGCAGAACTATTTACCGGAGCACGCACTGCAGGCATGTTGCTAATCGGTGTCTGTAGTACACTGCACCCAACAGCCGCAGAATATGCTTTCTTCTCAGGTGCAGAGGTAACATGCTCCGTGGCATAAACCACATGCTAGGCCATAAAGCAAGCCAGTACATTTTTTAAAAACTTTAATCATACAAAGTATATTCTCGAACTACAGTGGAATTAAATTAGAAATTGGTAACGAGAAACCTTGAGGGGTTCAAAAGTGTAGAAATTAAACAGCACAATCCTAAGTAAGAAATGGGTCAAAGAAGGAAAGCTACAGGAGGTGAGAATCTTCACACATACACAGGGATAGACCTGTCCCAACCGGCAAGGAGGTGGAGAGGTGCTTTCTGGGTATAATCTATGAGATTTGTGTACTGGAGTGACCACTTGCATTAAAAACACTCATATTGGAATTTTACTGGAGAACATAAAAGACTCAGCAAAGCCATTGACTAATCAACTAAAGTGAGAACTTTTCACATATTTTATTAAAACTCATTGTTCTTAAGTTTTTATAATTTCGAATATATAAAGCCTTAAACTCTGGTATTATAATGTGGATCATTTAAAGTCAATGTACAGCAATGGAGTACTCCATTATGGTTTAGTATGCTTTATTAAGTGACAGTGTAGCTCTGGAATCAAACAAAGCTTATGAAAATTCTCCTGACTGCCACATCCATGTCCAACCTGGCTAAATGACAAAGTCAACAGCTGGGAAGGGCTTCAAAGAAGACTTATTCATGGAACAGGACGTGGTGCCTCTAACCGAGCTTTCCTGGGAATCATGATTTGTGGAATCATGATTGCTGTATTGACTTATTCATATATGTGGGATTAACTCAAAATAATAATGAAAATAACAAATTCCCTACTGGGAGAGGGACTGGGAATTTCTCTGAAAAATGGGACTATTACAACAAGGCAAAGTGATACTGAAAAAACTAAACCCACCTATGCCACTCTCTCTATCCAAGGCCAACAATATACTTATAAATTACCCAAGAAATGGACTCAGAAAATATCCCCAACGGTCTCTGTGGGAGATATAGTAAATCAACTATAGCAAGGGAAATTATTTCAGCCTCCACTCATTTACACATTTGGCCCATCAATGATGTAGGTTATATCTAAAAACAAAGAAAAACTATTCTGATCCCCTCTCACAGCATTGCCCTCACTTTACAATAGCTTATAAGATTAAAGGAAAATTATGGTTCCCACCAAGAGGAAAAAATAATGCAGGACGACTGCCTGCTCCCCCATTACCATGTACAGGCGCCTATGACGAAAATGGAATCAGAATGCACAATAGGGAACAAAAAGTAAAACTATTAGAACAACTTATAAAGGCTCATAAAATAGGACCAACACAAAAACTTGGCAGCAAGAACTTGCTAGATGACAAAAGGGCCTGCCAGATTCAATTCAGCTTGATATGCATTTAAGAATTTGATAAATAACTTTCTAACCTTTCGCAAGTCTGTCAAATTCTCTTTTGCCTCACACCTTGCCTTAAACAAGATCCTATCCAAAGGGCAGGTAACTCATTTACTTAAAAAACAAAAAACACTATGCGGGTCTGTGCTTTCGGTTTACGTAACAAAGTGTAAAAAACCTGCCTGCTTGCAATAAAGACGGAACAAAGATTCACTCTGCCTCCGAGTCTGAGTCTCTTTGTCTCCCACTCGCCGAAGCCTTACCCGCCTTCGGGACCCCCTGGGTCCTGCTGCGGCTGGACCGGGGCACCTGGCTATCTTGGTTACAATTCAAATACAGTAACATGAAATAAAAGGCATGAAAAATAGGGTATCACTGCTATCAGTGAAATAAACAAAGGCAGGAAGTCCACTCAGGAAGAGATGAGAGCAGTGTCTTTGAGAGAGGGGGATTTTTTTGTCAGGGGGGTCTTTGTATCATTTAACTCCATTAAAACTGGAGGTGGCTTTGTTGTGAGCACAGAGAATAAGAGCCATCCCAGGTTTCTGACACAAGCAACTAGGGAACTGGCAAGGACATTTCACAAGCTAAGGAAGAGTAAAAAGAACATAAGTTGAGTTTGAGGTGCCTGAGAATCACCAAACGGGGAAATAATAGACAGGTGTACCCGCAAGAAGCAGCATTCAGTGGGGCCAGAGGAAAATCACAGGATGTGTTCTTCCAAATACAAGAATGATGGCTTGATCTCTTCTCCATGCTCACAAAACACTTCAAATGGAAATTACAGTACCTCTGGAAATAATAGACAGGTGTACCCGCAAGAAGCAGCATTCAGTGAGGCCAGAGGAAAATCACAGGATGTGTTCTTCCAAATACAAGAATGATGGCTTGATCTCTTCTCCATGCTCACAAAACACTTCAAATGGAAATTACAGTAGCTCTTCCCTCATGCCATCAACTTAGTCACAAATATTTCTACAACTCAGAATTCTGTGATGTCAGGAGCTGCAACCTGTTAGGTTCTCTGTGCTTTAATGACTTGAGCACTGGAGAGGGGGGCTGGCAAAGAGTTGGTGCAAGAAATAATGCTAAAATGAATGAACAAGGGAGGGGAAATCATTCTAGACACAGGAAGCAGAGTGAAGAAAGCTAAGAAGGGAAAAGCAATTATTCTTCTTTATTTCTAGGTTCCAGAACCTCTCAAATCATTAAGGAAAAATCTTGTGTATGCAGTCAGCCCAGCACAATTGAAGATTTCCTTTCTACATGAAAGCTGACAACATGAAAAGCAACTTCTCTTCTGAGGGGCTGGGGCATGGTCCCTTGGTCTTGAATGTGTTTGGCGTCTCAAGCAGGAATAGATGATAACATACTCATCTCCAGTTGGGATCTGCTGACTGAAATGAATCTGGAATGAAATTATTCTGTCCAGTTCAGGAGAGAGAATTTACGAAAAAAGTTTTTTACCCTCCCCTCACCTATCCAGTTAATCTCCCTAACCTAATTCTCCTTTGCTAACAAGTATTTCTGTATCTGAACTCATGGTTGTCTACGAGCTTGTGTATTATTATTTATTATTGCTGGTTGCTTTGGACTTGCTGTGGTTTTAATGAGTACGAATTGCAGACCTGGTGGGAAAGTGAAGCTATGAGAATAAGTGATGATGGATAAGGTGGCCATCTGCAAGTGCAGATAATTTGCAAATGTGCAATTTATAAAAGGACCATTTCCAATTTTCAGACATTAAGTTGTCTGTCAAATCACATCCCCCTATATTTCATTTATCTTAGATTAAGTCAAAGATTGGGTGAAAGTCTATACTATGTTATTATAATTATCATTGCTAGGTGTCAAACTTTGGAACAAAAGGAAACCTAGAGAAAGAACACTTTGTAAAATATGATTTCTCCAATCCCCCACTGCAAATAATGAACTAGAGAGAGTTTCCATTTATAAGGGACCCAGAAATCAATTTCTCTACTGTATCATGAATTTTCTGGAGATTTTTCTAAGTTATAAAAATAATAATTGTTAGTCATATATAGAAAAATGTGCAAAATAAAATGGAATAACATAACTATCACAGAGAATCTCTGTGAATCACTGTTCACATTTTAGAGCTTACTCAAATAAACTTGTTTAAATATATAAATAAGCAATATGTTAACATCTAATTGTATATTTTATAATTAATTTAATAGTGCATCAAGAGTAGCTTCCCATGTCAATAAAATTTCTTATCATCATCATAATAAATGACTTAACATTTTAATCTAAAGGATATACCTAATTCATTTAACCCTTCATCTATAGATTTAAGTAAAATAATAATGACTATTTTTATTTATCAATCTTTGTCTGAATTTCTTATCATTTCTACATTTGTAGGGTAGATTACTGCTTGAATTGGTACTAATATATTCAAGTCCCTTAGTGCTCAAAGCAATTCTTCTTTAATAACTATAATATTTGCCAAGCAATGACCTATGAGCTATAGATGATGGTGAGGATGTAGCAGTAAACAGAATACTCCCTTCCTATGAGAAAAATTATTTACTACTCGGGGAGAGAGACATGTAAGAGAAGACAAATAAATAGTAAACAAGGGCTAAAAAAGAAAATACATGTTAAATAGACATAATGTGGACAAAATAACACTTTAGAATTTTCAGTGAAGATGTTACAAGAAGATGACTTTCAGATCTCCAGTCATTGCAGCATCTAGGGGAAGGACATTCCAGACAAAGGAACAGAAAATAAAAAGGCAAGAGCACAGAAAAGGTTTGACCTATTTCAGGAAGTAAAAGGGGATTGGTATCCCTGAAGCAATTAGCCCGGGGAACAATTTCATCTCAGGCTGAGATTTAGGAGTCAGGTCATGAGTAGTTTGGTTGGGAGGGTAAGAAGCTTATTTTTTAACAGTAGGCAGGAACTGTTTTCTAGTAGAGTTAAGTCAGGACCAGAAAAAAAAGTCTTAAAAACTCATCTGGGTTGGTATATAGAGAATAAACAATAAGGTAAGAGTCCTAGGAAAGAGACGAGTGAGGATGTAGCTGCAGTAATCTATTAGCTAAAAGGTGGCTTAGGGAGATCAATAAAGTTAGACTAATGTGGTATATATACATATGTATCTGTATATATATATATATATGTATCTTACTTTGAAATATTAAGTGTAATAAGCACATGGCAGCTGACTATCAAAAATAGTTATAGGAAGTTGAGAAAAGGAGGCAAGAAGGTGATCAAAGATACTTTCTAAACTGGGTGGCTCTTGGATAATATGGCACTATTATATATATGGGGTGGTTGGTGGTAAAAAGGAATCTGTCTTAGATGTGTATTAAGTATGGGTTGCCTGTTAAGATACCAAGTTGAAAGACACAAATGGTTTTAGAGTTGAGTGGGAGATAGGGAGTAGTGAGAGAAACAAAGTTGGAACTATCAGTAGGAATGAGATGACAGCGATTGTAACAGATGTCAAGTGGCAGTGGCAGCCTGTTGAAATACTGACGAGAATATTCCAGAAGGCAGGGGAGGGGAGGGAAGGAGAGGAGTAAAGAGAAAGTACAGGACATAAGAGAAAATTACTGAAAAACTGAAATCCTGAGAGAACTCTGTAAGACAGTATAGAATCCATCTCAGATATTCCAACTAAGGTGTGTGGAAGCCAGGAAATTTATTCACCATCTTCCATTAGTCATCAATTGAGGCATGTATGGAGTGGGAACATTAATTTTCCACCATTTGTGGCCTGCCCTGAACATGGGTTAAGCTAATTCTGGTGAGCAGAGAAAGCCAGGAGGCAAATACTCTTAAGTGTTTACAGACAGAAGTCATTGAGTTGGCATATTCAGGAACAGTGAATCCCAAGGGTAGATGGAGCACTAAGAGGGTCTTCTACTCTGTCCTATTAAATGCTTTCTCCTTGGAATCTGAGTCTTAAACATAGACGATACTGAAAACTAAAACTCTGATTTATAGTGAATAAGTGTCAAGAAACAAGTGTTTCAGTCATAGTTTTGTGCCTCTCATACAGAGACACCTGAATCAGAGACTTCAATTCATGTTAACCCCTCTGGGTTTCATTATCCTAAGTACAAAGTGGACGGAAATAAGAAGATAGGGCTTCTTTACAACCTTATTTTCAATTATTTGAATTTATCTTACACATATCTGTAGATATACATACATATAACATATATACGTACATTATTTCAACAGGTTGTTATCTTCCATCCAGTCAATTCAATTTGTTACATTATACCTTTTATACCTATTTATTAGTCACTATTCATTGCACTTTATGTATAATATCGCCAGTCACTATAGCAATCATCAGAGGAAGTTAACATAATTCCCATTTTATAGGTGAAGAATCTGGTTCTGACAGGTGACATGATTCAACAGAACTCACATCCTTCTGACTTCCAGTTGTTTTTTAAACTGAAGATCAGTAAGATGGTGACGACTATCTTTGCAGGGAAAAGAAGTCGGAAACTTATATCTAACTCTTCACTGAGGCTGATCTGAGAACAATATGATTTCTTAATATATGAAACTGTGGAGGCCTTTCTCCAAATTCAGTCCATCATTCTAGGTTCTCTTCTCTTTTTGGATTCGTGAATAGTTTTGAAGAGAAACCCCTTGTTACCAAGTTTCTTCTTGAGCTGAACTAAGAATTGGTTGCCCACAGTAAAGATGGCAGCCGAGGCGTCACCACAGCAACGCGACGCCATCGCGCACAAGCAAGTCTATATTTAGCTGCGGCCTTTGGTGATGTCACTTCCGGCTCCGGCGCCCGGAGGCGTGCGCGCCTCTGATGCTGAAGCGCGGTGGGCGAAGTGGACCCGGAGAAGCCAGACTCTGTTCCGGGAAACCCGAGACACGTGCGGCCAGCAGCATGGGAGGGAAAGGTAGGGAGTCCGCCGCTGTTGTTGCAGTCGTGACCGAGCCTCGGTTTACCCAGAAATACAGGGACTATCTCGAGGAGCAGGAACTCCTGGATAGACGGCACCGAGTGGAGAAGATGCCGGACGGCGCCGTAGCGCTCCCGGTGCTGGTGGAGACCCTCCCGGAGCGGCACCTGCGGGAACTGAGGGACCGCGTGGCTCCAGGCAGCACCTGCGCGCTAACTCAGCTTCTGGACCCTGTTCTCTCAAAGCAGGCCCAGCGTTGTTCACCTGCCCAAAGGCTGTGCCTTCAGGTGAGTCGCTGGGCGGAGAGCCGGGGAGTGGCCTGGTCAGCTGAGTTGGAGGCCGATTTGCCCCGATCTTGGCAACGACACGGTGACCTCTTGCTGCTGAGTGAGGACTGTTTCCGCGCCCCGCCATGGAAAACCCTGGAGCCAGAGCTCTGGGAGACGGTGGCCGCCGCACTTGGCGTCCAGCGCTTGGCCAAACGAGGGCGGGTGTCACCGGATGGCGCTCGAATTCCAGCAGTGACTATGCTGCTGGGCGACCACGGCTGGGTAGAGCATGTAGACAATGGGATCCGTTATAAGTTTGACGTGACTCAGTGCATGTTCTCCTTCGGAAACATCACTGAGAAGCTGCGAGTGGCATCGCTGCCCTGTGCCGGCGAGGTGCTGGTGGATCTCTATGCCGGCATTGGCTATTTCACCTTGCCCTTTCTGGTGCATGCCGGCGCTGCCTTCGTCTATGCCTGCGAGTGGAACCCTCATGCTGTCGTTGCTCTTAGGAAAAACCTGGCGATCAACGGAGTAGCAGATAGGTGCCAAATACACGTTGGGGATAACAGGAAACTGAAACTCTCAAACGTCGCAGACAGGGTGAACCTGGGCCTGATTCCCAGCTCTGAAGAAGGGTGGCCCATTGCCTGCCAGGTGCTACGACGGGACGCTGGGGGCATTTTGCATATCCATCAAAATGTGGAGTCCTTTCCAGAGAAACATTTTCAGCCTCCCGGACACAGGGAAGTGGAGGAGAAGGAGCATTGGCCATATCCTCAGCAAAGTATCACCAACCCATGGCGAAATGGAGCTACCAAGGAGTGTAGGGGGAAAGTGCTGTCAGCAGCCAGCCATCCTGAGTGGCGAAGGTGGGCGGGGTCTGCAGAAACTCGAATTGCTGGTCTGCTTCAGCAGCTGCATGGGAAACCATGGAAAACACAAATCTTGCACATCCAACCAGTGAAATCCTACGCGCCCCACGTGCATCACATCGTCCTTGATCTGGAATGTCGCCCGTACTGTCTACTTGGCTAGAGAAGGTGGATCCTGACACGAGGATCTAAGTGCGTGACCCATAACACATCAGCTCAGGCCGGATTCTCACCTCTCTTGTCTCCTGGTAATGTTTGAATAGTTTGTGAACCCGAAAGCAGTGAGTTTCATAAATAAAATTGAGGGGTCTAAGCCGTGGAGCCCAAATCAAGGCATTAGTTAGTGCGGCTTTGTTATTATGACTAAGTTCAAGAGGGAAGGGGACAAAAATCACCCAGGTGTGTTAACTGTGCTCTTAGACTTTGACATTCCTGACTGTTGGAGTAATCTCTTTCATATTTATCTTTCTTGTTCAGAATGACTGTTTTAAGTCAGAGAAACTAGGTTTCCACCCTTAAGCTTGTGCGATGACAGCCAGTTGCTAACTATTCTTAAAGTTCAGACTAAAATCTTAGATTTTTACAGGTCTCAGACTCTCTTTTCATCTTCCAGTGTTGACTGTCATGAGGGTCAACATACGCTAGAGGGACTTTGAGATATAATACAGTGTTTCAAGCCACACCTGGTTTAATGGCTGTTCGTCTTTCACATTGTTTACTGTTGGAATGACTCATTGTGGAAAATCATGCAGTTATCTTTGGGGTGACTAACTGCGAAGACTCACTTTTCAGTGCTCTGTGTGTGGCGTGTGCGTGAGTGAGTGTGTGTGTGTGTATGATGCCATCTGGATTTGGAGCCAGCTGGATTTGTTTGCCTGATGAAGGACATATAGAGAAGTGCGACTTTGTCAGGGTTATAAATATAAATTAGCTAGCTTGGGTTGTGCTGGACTGCTTGTCCTCTTGTAATAGTGGCAATAAGGGCAAGGCAGGTGCTCTGTGTTATTCCACCAATATTAAATGCCTGATATTTGTATATGAACCCCAGGAAATATAAAAGTTCACTAGCTACAGTCCTTGTCTCCAGGAGTTCACAGCCTCAAGTAGAAATAATGCAGGTACTCCAAGAATTAGAATATAATACACCAAGTGTCACATGAGGGATAGCGTGTTGTAGGAATGCAAAGGTGGAAAGAAAAGTTCTAAAAATCGTATGTGAACATCTTCACAACAGTAATGTTTGAACTGACTCTTTAAAACTAGGTAAAAATTTGAAAAGTGGAGTCAGGGTGTAAATAGGTGCTAGTTGAAGAGAATAACAGATGTAGAAGTTTGAACACTCAGATTGGGACATCATCACTGTATCGGTTTGCAGCAGAGAAAGCAGGGAGAGATGTGTCGATGATGACTTTGCTGTAAGGATTAAAATGAAGTGTCTTATATAGAGTAAGCCCTCAGGAGATGCTATCACGTGATCCCACAGAAGAAAGGGGTCTGCTTGTTTCCATTCCCACCCACCAGAGTGGCCCTCCTGTGTTTGCCTTAATCTCTTTCTTCACATATTGCATTTTTCTCACGTGTGTGGTAGACTTCCCTCCTTCAAGTTAAGGTGCCAAGCGGAGGCTGGAGCCACCATGGGAGGAGGGCAGGGGAGAAACAGTGAGGAAGATGAGTCAGAGAGCCACAGGTCTAGGGGTTGAGGAGTTCCCTTCCTGCCATAACCTATGGCTAGGCAGCTGATGTCAGGTGCATTCACCCTGTTCTGTGTATGACAGATAGCAAGTAGTCAGTGGCGACAGCAGACTGACATGACTGCCTTCATGGAATTTAGTTTCTACTCACTCACTTTCCTACACCTCTGCTTTGTGTATGACCTGAGGCAAGTCATGCGTCTCTCAAGATTTTGGTTTTCTTTTCTGTACATTGGTTGTCCGTACCCTGAAGGGTAGCTGTTAGGTTTAAATGAGTTAGCATCCATTATCATCACAGTGACTGGCTTATGGTGAATACGTCATGTAGTTAAGTCTTTGTATGAGGTGAAGTGCGCGCGCCAGTTTGCTTGTGAGGAATTGCTGGATGTGTGGTGAGAAGTCCCTACAGACATACCTCACTTCACTGTGCTTCCTAGATCAGTTTTTCAACAAGTTAGAGGTCCGTGGCAGCCCTGTTTCTAACACGTTTTCTGCAGCCTGTGCTAACTTTGTATCTGCAGACAGGAGTGAAGGTGAATGAGTGGGCAGACCAGCAGGAAGAAGAGGAGGAGGACATTTTCAGTTGTTCATCTTGGTTGACCCGCTGGCACCAGGCCGCGAACCTGGGTTCTTGGGCCGCAGCGGCTCTGCCCAGTGGACTCATCCGCGAGGCCGCCAGGTCTTGCCTCTGCAGCACATTCAGTTAAGGTACATGACATGCAGTGTCCCTATCGCAGGAGTTATGTTCCAGAGACCCCCGCGATCGGTGAAAAGCCGCCAAGTAGCGGCGTTAGAATTTTATGATTTGTATCTATTTTAAGGCTTTATAAACCCTTCCCACACTTATTAACCCTTCCCACACTCTTATAAACACTTTCTACCCTCTTAAACCTACGTAATTTGAACAACATATAAAATTCTATGTGGATACTCACTAGTGAAGTAGACGTGTACCGCAAAATCCCGTGATCTAGCGCGAATTCCACAATACAGAATTAGATATATTTTTTTAAAAAAGCCGCGCTACAGTGAAGCTGCCATCAGTGAACCGCGATATAGCGAGGGACGACCACATTGTTTTTTCAGACATAATTCCGTTGCACACTTAGAGCCTGCAATACACTCACAAGCCTACTTCTTTGTGTGCTCTGGGCAACTAACAACTCTCACGGGACTCTCACTCTCTTGCGGTGGCCTGGAACTGAACCCTGCGACGTCTCCAAGGTGTGCGTCTGTTTTGAAAAGCCATTCACTGATGAAATAGGATGTACTGTGCACCTTCCCCATCAGGCATGTGCTGTGGGCCCCAGGGATAGAGGTGACTGATGTTGAGTCCTGCTCACAATGGGATTCTAGCTGGTGACAGGGACACAGGTAACAGTGTCACTGCTGTGTACTGTTGCTGAAACAGAAATGAATGGACTTTTCCAAGGACACATGGGACAGGCAGTCACCCACACTGGGGATCTGGGCTGTGGAGGATGTAGGGAGGATGACTAGAAGCAGGAGCAGGGATGCCTATGCTGAGAGGTAAAGAATGAACTGGACTTACGTGTGTGAATGGAAGAAAATAAGGGTCTCTTAAAGCATTTCTCCACTTGAGTATATTCATTTATGTTAATTTTCTCTGAGCACTTATTAGATTGGCCTGATTAGGAAGAAACATCTCATGGAACCAAGGTAAAAAAATCAAAAACAAAAAAACTGAAGGGGTCAGGAAGCTCTTACAGGCTTTGTCAACTCGATCCAGGAGTTTGTAAAACTTCTAGAGGCCTTGGAGAGTTTCAATATTAGTTGCCAGTTTATGCACCCACTCAATGGAGATGTGATTAAAAACAATAACTTTATTAAAGTCTCTAAATTGTATACTGCACTATTCACTAACTCCATAATTTTAATAAACTATGTACATATATTGATTGTAATTTAAAATGTATATTTTAAATACACAAATTTAAAATAATGAGAATAAATAGAAAAAGCACTTTTAATTCAGATTCCCCCATTCTGGGCATGCCTCTGAGAAGATATTCAATATATATCATTTTGAACAGCCTTGGTGCAGCCATTTCACCGTGGGCAAGCCATAAAACTAATCATTTTCAAAGTAAGCTTATTTTAAATGATGACCACTATATAAATGATCTTTAAAATTATAATAAAAAGCAACCACAGCTCATCACTACTAGGATTATAAAATAGTGCAGCAGTTTCGAAAACAGTTTGGTAGTTTCACAAAGACTTGAGAGTTAGCTTATGACCCAGCAATTCCACTCTAAGGTGTTTACTCACGAGAAATGCACAGATATGTCCACATAAAAACTGATAACACGAATGCGTATACTGGTGGTATCCAAAATAAGCAAAGTGGTCGCAACCCCGAAACTGGTCAGTTGATGAATGAGTAAACCAAATGTGCTAGGTTCATACAGCGAAGTCTAGAAAAGGAATGAAGTATCAGCCATGCTACAACACAGGTGAGCCTTAATAAGGTCATACTGAGTGAAAAAGTCACCGAAGTTCACTTACTGTATGATTCAGTTTACATGAAAAGGCCACATGGGCACATCTGAAGAATCAAAGTCGTAGGCTGAGAGGAAGAAAGGGGAATGACTGCAAATGGGTATAGCGTTTCTAGGCTGTGGCAGAGGGGAACCCAGGTGGAGCCCTGAGGCAGACATCCTGAGGTGAAGATATGGAACAGAGTCTTGGGACTAGCGTTCACAGAGCAGAATGCAGGAGGAGGGAAGGACACACAACACTCCCGAGATCTGCTGACCATTGCCCTAATCAGCTGAGTAAGCTGAGTAATAAGATCAGCATGCACCAGAGGAAACTACCGAAGCCCAAGAAAGGATCATCTCAGAGGACTGCAGGAAGCAATACTCAATACTCACACAGCGTGGTGAATAACTGAAATTCCTGGTCTTGCTTTGTAGAAGGAAAAAATCAATCCTAGACTAAATGTTGCTCTTAAAAATGATTAGCAGCAAGATCCAGAGCGTCAGACCATCTTCTTTGAATAACATCATTTCGTTCAGTGTTGTTCAAGGACCTCCTGTCTACTAAATCACTAGTTTAGTTCTCTGTTCACCTAGGGAGAAATCGTGGGTCTGGGAATGCACTGGGAGAAACAGGGGACTCCTCACTGTAGTGGACTAAATAATGGCCCCCAAATATTTTCATTCTAGTGCCCAGAACCTGAGAATGTTACTTTATGTGGTAAAGGCAACTTGCAGAGATGACCTTGAGAAGGGGAGAGTATCGTGGATCATCCAGGGCCTGATATAATCACAAAAGAGAAGCAGGAGCAAGTAGTAGGAGATATGATGATGGAAGCAGGAAGTTGAAGTGATGTGAGAAGAGACCGCAGCTAAAGGAGTTTTCTCGAAACTGAAAAAGACAAAAGGATTCTCCCCTGAAGCAGTCAGAAAGAACTCAATTCTGCTGACACCTTGATTTTTAGATTCTGATCTTCAGAGCTATTAAAAAAATTGTTTTACACCAATTGTTTGTAGTCTTTTATTACAGCAGCAATGGGGAATTAATATACCCACTTACTGCCACTCCCAGTGGCCCACACGGGGGGAGTCTGTGCTTTGTTTGCATGCCCTCAACTTTGAGAGTCTAGAGGTCGTGGTTCCCATGGGGGAACTCAGGCTGGGAGACACAGTGATAGATCCTGTAAACTTTAACCTCCTGAGGTTCCCAATCACTTCAGGCTCCTTGTGCCAAGAGACCAGCAAGCCAGGCAGGCACCGTCTGACTGGGATAACTGAATCTTTTCATCAGGAGGAAGGTTACTGTCACAAAGAGGGCAGGAGGGAATGTATTTCACACCCAGGCATCCACTAGGGTGTCTCTTTCCTCCTCTCAGGAGTAAAATGGGCAACTTCCAGAATGCTGTGGAAGGACTTCTGCAAGAGGACTCCATAAAAGCAATGAGAACCCTGGCAAAAATGGTAAAAATCAACTTTTTTCCAAACTCTAGAAAGTAACTATAGTCTTGTAACAACCTGGGCACACATTTATCCAAGAAAAAATTCTGATAAAAATTGCAGCTTTTGACATGTAAACTTACTGTATTCCCACACCTACCCCTCTAAGGGAGCAGGGCCTTCTCTGTTACACCATTAAGTGATATGCTGTCCTTTGTTAGGCAGTGGCCACAGCGTCCCATAGTACTACAGGTTTTTGTGTTTGTTTATAATTTAGTTTTTATTGTAATTATTCTGCACATTAAAATAATTTCCTATGTATAGGTTTTCTATTTCTTAGATATATGTCAACACACCCTGCCCTCCACCACATCAAGTGTTCTTCCCCACTGTCCAGTGGACCTTTTGGTCACCTCAGTTCTATTGCAAATGTTTCAGGGTTGGTTATGTTTCATCTGTTCCTTTGTTTTGTGTGTTCACATTCCACCTATGAGTGAGGTCATTTGGTATCTATCTTTCTTTTGACTTATCTCACTTAGCATCATCCACTCTAGTTCCATCCATGTTGATTCACGTGACAGGGTTTCGTCTCTTCTCGGAGCTGTGTGGTGTTCCGTTGTGTATATGCACCACATCTTCTCCATCCATTCATCTGACGTATGGCGCTTAGGTAGTTTCCAGTTCTTAGCTACTGTGAATAGGGCTGCAGTAAACATGGGGATGCATACGTCTCTGAATGAATATTTTTGTACCTTTTGGGTAAATACCCAGAAGTGGGATGACAGGATCATATGGGATTTCCAACTTCAGTGTTTTGAGGAATCTCCAACTGTCCTCCACAGGAGTGCTGCAGTTTTTACATCACCCTTTCCTCACTGCACTGTAGGGCAGTAGGGCCACTTTTTCATAAACCAGGTGGACAGATACGTGAACATGCATGTCACCTGTTTCTAGACTTCAATAGGTCAGTTTTTCTACTCATGCATCAATACCATCTTGTCTAAATGCTGATAGCTAAATGCTAATAGTTGATACTGTAAATCCTTCAGTTTTGTTAAGATTGCCTTTGTTATTCTTGCCCTTTCGCATTTTTTAAATGAATTTGAAAATCAACATGTTAATTTTGGGGAAAAAGAACCTTGCTAAGACAGAGATTCCACTGAACCTGGAGGGTATACCTGACACCTTTAATATATTCACTCTTTAATCTTGAAGCTTTTACTCTACTCAGTTAGGTGGAGCTATGAAATGAGAAGTGATCATCAGAAGCCTGAACTCCAGGATCTCGGCTAGAGTGAGGGGTCCTGTATCCTGTCTGTCAGTGGGCTATTATAGCTGTCTTCTCAGGGGCCCCAGAGATGTGTTAAATACATTTAGGATAATTCAATCCATTTAACTTTTTAAATACACATTGAAAGACCATGAACTATTCTATATTTTGCATGGTCCTGATATGACACCTCCTTTCTCCTAAATGAGAAGAGTGATTTTCATCTCCAGATGAGGATACTGAAAATTAGAGTTTAAGTACTTTGTCTAGAGACAGAACTAGTATAAGGCAAGCATACCACCAAGCATACAGAAAATGCTGAGTAAATGATGAATATATGAACCAGTATATATATATATATATATATATATATATATATATATATATATATATATATATATTCAATACTGACTTCAAATGCCACTATATTGTTGTTCCTTTTTTAACTAAACAATAGACTCTTGACTCTCCTCTCATTTGGCATTTAGAGAACCAGAAAATTCAAATAGCTGAATTTTGACAGGCAAAACTGAAATTTACTTCAGTGAGATGACAAAAACTATAAATAATTTAGGAACAGAGCGTTTTGTTTTTTACCCTATCTCAGATCTTGAATCCAGGTCCATAGGCTTTATATTCTGAGGCCTTCAATTCAACTGCCTTAGCTGCCTGAGCCACAGGGATGTGCCCTAGAGATTATTTTTTAAGTAATTCCCAAGATCTGAGATAAAGTTACGAAATTATGGTATGTATTTAACCTTTTTTGGGCTAGCATCGCCTGCCCTTCCTACCAGCATCCCCATCTTTCACTGGTAGCGATTGGGGGTAGATAATTCTAAGCATTTCTTCCTACTGCTGCCTCCCTCTAAGGGAGCTGCTAATGCCTGGCCTTCAGTGCCGCCAGGGCGCAGACAAGTGGCCCAGTGAGCTCCACAAGTGGCATGTCACTCTTGGGATGAAATCTGAGAAATCAAGATGGCCTTCTAATAACTCCCTTTTTGCTTAAGATAACCCAGAATCAGGTTCTGTTGCTTGAAGCAAATTATAATTTCTTTTCATATATTATTAAATGACCTGGCAGCCATTATAAGTGATGCCTCAGGGTAATGCTTAATGAGATGGGAAAATGCCTTTGGGATGCTGCTAAAGGGAAATAAGTAAATATTATTTGCAATATAACCTGATTTTTAAAATTCTATAGATATTTATGTTTATCTGTATCTAAGTAAAGACAAAAAAGGACATAAGAAAAGTACTCTACAATGTTATTATTCCTTGGATATTGAAACTGTGGATGAGTAATATTTTTCCTGTATGTTCTTATCGTCCCAGTCCTCTACAATGAATATGTAACTTTTACAATGATGATGATGAAGTGATGGGATTATCTGAGGGGAAAAATACTTTTTTTAAAAAACGTGAAGTTGAAATTTGAAAGTTCTACCAACTGCATGGTTGCTCTTGGGACTTGAAATCTGAGGAATAATGAAAATATTTTTTGTTTAAGATATCCCAGAATCAGTTTCTGTTACTTGAAACAAAAGCCTGGCTGATGCAAATGTCCACGGAAAATTGAAACTAGGTTTTGCCCTACACGTAAATGTTTTTCAGCTATTGAAGTCGAATGAACAAATTGCTATTTTTTTGAACACGTGTGTGTGCGCACGTGTATTCACACACTGTTCTGGAGACAATATAAATGTATACCTACAACAGTCAGTGTGAAAAACAAAGATTAAATCCATGAATTACAACTATTTCTTTGAAAGTTATTTTATCTTAACATTTCCTAAGCATTCTTAAAACTACTTCATAATATAATTTAGTTTTAAGGCAGTATTTTTAAATTTGCTGGTTCTTGTTCAAATCTTCATTTTACAGCTGCAGAAAGGGAGACCTCAGAAGTTTAAAGAGTCATATTGGAAGTAAGATAAGAACAATGAAGCCGCCACTCCTGAAAGTTCATAGTCCAAGATAGAATCTAGTTTGAATTAGAAATTCTTATACTAGTAAAATTTGTGCATCAAATTAAGATTAGAAACTGGTAACACATTAATAAGGACTGAAGCATTTGTTCATTTTGTCTGTTTTCATATTTCAAACATTTAACTTTTTGAATAAAAATGAGAAGCAAGTTCATGCACTATTTTGTTCTCTATTTTACATGATCATAACATAGTGAAACTCAACATCTGTCTCCTCTACCTCACTCCTGTTTAGATTAGTCCTTGGGACCTATTTCTCCATAAATAGCTTCCGTCTTTTTGTTTTAAAATGCAATCGGGGCAGAAAAACGGTGGGTTGAGTAGTCAGTTTACATCTCTGAGTTTCTGTATAGAAAGTCTTCAGTTTTCTCCTCTTACCAGATCTTTTCTCCCTTGGGAATTTTGTCAAAACCACAAGGTTATTCCCTGGACGTACAGTTTAGGTAAGTTAACTTGGCAGAAGTAAACAGGCTGGATTTTAAAAAGCCTCAGTTTTAACAAGAACATTGCAATAAGCTAGACAAGGTACGACAGGATCTTGAATTAGGACAAAGACAGTGACTGAAAGGAAGCCAGTACAAGAGACTGAATAAAGAATGAATACGATTTGGTTGCAGTTTGGCTGTCGGTGAAAAGAAAAGTCAAATTTGCCTAAAGTTCTGAGCTTTAGGTAGCCTGTGTTCAAATCCTCTGTGTTTCACGCTTACTAGCTTTGGACATAGTAGTCATTACTTTATAATCCTGATAACTTATCTAAGCATCAGTGTCTCCCCGGTACAGCAGATACCACCACCTACCAAAATAAAGCTAATTCAAAGACTTCTTAGCACAGTGCCTGGTACACAGTAAGTACCAGATAGATAGCAGTCATTATAAGTGTGACATAGCAATAGGTTTAAAAAAGAACTACGGCACAGAGTTTGGGTTCAATCATTGTACCACACATGCCTCCATGCCTCCATCTAGAAAAAGAGGTCTTGGAGGAGTCTGACAGCAATCCACCCACTCGAGGATTTGGTTTTTGTTTTTTCAAAGATGAAGGCGGCAGGCCTAAAGGAAGAAAAGGAGGAAGCATTTTATGTATTTAGTTGTCCTTAGGCTATACGTGGACTGCTTCCTAAGTAGGGGAAGCACCTCAGGCACCAGGTGCCTTCATGGAGGGTTCTTAATTGATAGAAGATAACTCTCTACAGAGAATTGATAAAAATGGGATTGCAGAATACATTTGGGCTACGAGCCCAAGTCAGTCAGACTTCTTGCTTATTTTACCCTGGTATATCCAAGATGGCTGGGTCTAAGTGCTGAGTAGGACCTAATTTACACTCATTTTCTGGTCAAGAAACAGGAATGACCAGATTATGTTAGTTACATGGGTAGGCAAGAAGGTGTAGGCGAGAAAAAAGAAACGCCTTTCCTTTACCATCCTAGCTTCTGATACTGGGACCCCGAAAATTAAACCGACACTAGAGATTAACAAGAGGAAAAGTTTAACCCCCACGGGACACTTAAAGGTGAGAGAAACTCAGTGAAGGGTAACTCAAAGGATGGTTGGAATTTGGGGCTTATATAGCATCTTCACAATAATAAATCTGTAGAGAAGTGTGAAGACAAGGGGCTTCGAATTTTAGGGGTAGCAAACTGGGAAGGTGAATATATGTGGGAAACGAATGGAAGATAAAGGTTAATTTCTTGGATCGTCTCAAAAGGGAGGGGGAGACACCTTTAATAGAAATTCTGTCCTAAAAGGCAAATAAAGGAGGGTAAAGGGGGTTGATATTTGCTTGCTCCTGCTGTTTCTCAATTGTCTTCAGCTCAAAATAAAGCTGCCATCAAAGTGGCAGATTTGGGGGTGACATTCTGATGTCTTGTAAAAGCATGAGCGGCCTCTTGTCTAAGGGAAAAAGGAGGAACTGCCTAGGTGTGCTTACCCCAATGAAGACTAGAAATCAAAGAGAACTGGATTCTTGCCTTGAGTTACAGCGGCCCGCGATTAGTTCAGTGTCCTCTGCCCCGGTGGGTAGAGTGAAGAGGAAGGGAAAGGTACATTTCTCCGGGGATCTTCTGCACATGGCGGTCGTTCCCTAATCCCACACTGGGAGCCAAGCCGGGCTTTTCTCTGGGACGAGACCGGCCTCCGGCGGGGTGGGGTGGGGTGGGGTGGGTCTGGCGGGCCGCGCCCTTTGGCTTTGCTCCTCCCGAGCAGCTCTGAACCAAGTTTACGGAACGTTTAATGGGCTCTAATAAAACAGTCAATAATAATTGACGTCGGTGGAAGCAGATCCCTTCAATCAGCTACCGCCGCCGGCCTCGGCGAGCCTGCCGAAGAACGTCGGCACTACCCGGACGTCGGCTCCACCCGGCGGCGCCCAGGCCGCCCCACCCGCGCGGGCCTAGACGGCAGTCGGAAACCATGGCAACGTTTTGAGGCCCGGGCGGCGCCGTGCGTGGTGACGGCCAGAGGAGCGCCGCTAGCGCCGGATTATGACGCCACAGCGGCGCGGGCTCCGCAGTCTCGCGCGATCGCGGGCGCAGCTTCACCGCCCCGCCACAGCGGCAACGGCAGAGCACCGCGGGCGAGGTCAAGATGGTGGCTCCGCGGGCGGGGGAGGCGGTGGAGGGAGGAGGAGCCAGCCCTTAGCCAGCCGGAAACACCGAGACCCAGAGGCCTCCCGGGAGCTGCCGCCGCCGCCGCCCGCTCCAGCTCGAGAGTCGCGAGCGGGCGGCGGGGCGGGCTGTGAGGCACAGGAGAGGAAGGAGGCGGGCGGGCGGGGGTGGAGCCGTCCGTTTTAGCCCCCGCCCCCGGCCGCGGTCCCGGGCCCTGCCCCGCGCGGCCCTGCCCGGCCCGCCCAGCCCCGGAGTGGCAGTGGCTTATGGCGGCGGTGGGGCCCCCGCAGCAGCAGGTGCGGATGGCCCATCAGCAGGTCTGGGCGGCGCTCGAAGTGGCGCTCCGGGTGCCCTGCCTCTACATCATCGACGCCATCTTCAACTCCTACTACGATACCAGCCAGAGCCGGCTCTGCATCGGGCTCCAGATCTTCCTCCGGCTGCTTGGTAAGGGCGTTGGGTAGCCTGCGCCCCGGGACGGCTGTGCGCGCTGCCGGGAGGCCGTGGGTCGAGTGTGTGTGTGTGCCGGCTTCATTCCGGGCGGGCGGCTTTGAGGTCGAACGGGTTGGAGAGGATACTTGTCTTCTCAGAGTTGACAGCGGTCCTCTCAACGCGTCAACCCCGGGTTCAGTTTTGCGTCTGAGTGAGGGCGGGGAGAGAGCGCGATGTGAGCAGGCGGCTGTGCCTGCTGTTTCTCCTGGGGAATGAGAGCTGACTTACCGCGTCCTATGCGACAGCCTTGCAAAAACAACCACGCTGCCTGCCCGGATTTCGCCGTGTGTGTGACCTTGGACTTGGGGTGCCAGGGCCTGGGCCTCAGTTTCCCCGTGTCCAGATGGTAGTGTACTCGTATGTTGTCACTTAAATGCACGGGGTCCTCGGGGTCTGCTGGAAGGACATCCCAGCGAAAACAAACCAGGTTTCAGATGTTTGACCTGGAAGCCATTACCAAACAACCTTCGTGAGGAAGGCCATCGATACTTACAACCGTCCCCAAATTTTCCGTGAATACAGAACGAAGCATTGAAAATAGTTAGAGAACCATGGCTGGAAAGTGGTGAGACTTTTCCAGAGACTACCGAAAAAAATCAGTGTGGTTTTTGCATATGAATGGAGTATTGAAAAGCACCTCATACTGCACTCCTCATCTTCACTTGCGTCACCAGAGAAAAGCATTTATGCATAAAAGAAAAACTTAAAGTAATTGAAACTTGGCGAATCCTGGTGATGAGGTCATTCTTGTGATCAGTTTTTAGTAGGCTAGTGCTTTTGAAGTGCTGGTCGGGGCGAGCTAATGGTGAGCGCCTTACCAAGTCTTTCTGAATTATAAGCCATCTGTTGCTTTCTACAAAGAAAAAAGGGGTAGTAAAGGATGTTTTATTCTCAGCAATAAATAACACTTCCTCGGTACTTTACTTTTGCAAGCATTTTCACTGGGATTGTCTAGCCTAACCTTCAACTATTCCTCGAATTGGGTGGTGGTGGTCTCGTTTTTTACAAATGAAGAAACAAAACGAGGGGCATAGAGTTGAAATGTTTTGCTCTTCTTGGTAACACAGCAAGTGTTTGCCCAGTGCCTGGGCTTTAAAATGATTCACTTTCCTCCTCAGTACAACTGCAATCCAGATACAGAATGGTATATTAGTAATCATATTCTAGACCTTAAAATTAACATGTGAACGTGGTGTTCTCCAAGCACAAGGCTTCTCAGTAGCTCAGTTAATCCCAGTCATTCCTGTGTATTGCTGCAGAAGTGTAGTTCGCGTTTATATGTGGCAAAAATGGAGCTGTATTTGAGAGGGTTCACGTATTCATCTGCAGATGGTGAGGCCACTGCCCTAAATGTCCTTAGGGCGTGTAGCTGGGATCCTCTGAGAGTCCCTGTGGGACCAGGTTGTCCTTAAGGCTAGGGAACTTCAAGGAAAAGTGTTTTCCTTAAGTCATTTGTATTTTAAGAAAATTAAACGAAATCATTAGTATTTTCCTTGTTTTCTGTCCATGCTCGTTTTTGTAGAAATTATTAAATTTTGCATTTGACAATGAAAAATGCAACCTCAAGCCACTCACTGCTCTGTGTAGTTTTCTTATCTTTACTTTTTTGAAGAGGGACAATGATGGTTTCTCTCTGTGTTAAGGACTGTCGCTGAGTTAGTGTAAACTCTTAAAATAGTACCAAGGACCCAGGAAGGACGATTTAAGTGTTAGCTGTAAGTTTGATAGCTTTTTAAAACTTCAATTAAGACCATATTGGGTTACAGATATTTTGGTCTTTTGACGGCATCAATAAAATAATGGTGCTGTTTGTCTGAAAAAATTTACCCCGATTATTCTCAGTGCCAAGACTTTATGAGAAATACAAAATATTTTTCAAATCCATCACCTGACTGCTCTTTATATTATACCAGTGCAATTATGCTAATTTTTCACTATTTGTAAAGAAAAAATTTTTCAAACCGGTTTTGGCGCTAAATAATTGACACCGAATAAAAACAAATTTCTTAAATATTTGAGGATCATTTAATGAGGCCTCTTATGTTATGGAAAGTGACGGGTTTGTGTGTAAAAGATCCGAAAGGATAGTTAAAATTGTTTTACCTGGTTGGTTTCTAAAAATAATTGTCGAAGTGTGCTCTGGTGGAATAGCAGTTAGTTGCCTCCGAAGGAGCACAAGCCACATACCCCTGAGTTCAAGTCCGGGTCCTGGGGGAAAACAACTGGTGTGACCATCAAAATAAAAATAAAATAAAAATGCTTTCTTCCTCCTTTCTTTTCCTTTATGCCTTCTCACCTTCATCCCTGCCTGTACTTTTCCTTAAAAAAAAAAAAATTGTAGACTTCTCAATAGTATGTAAAATTTTGAAACTTGTCAGTCTCACTTATTCCTTTGAAATGGAATTGTAAAAAATGGTTAATCTGGTCTCTAAAAAGCATTACCAATTTTATGTGTAATGTCTATAAAGAATTTTCTCCCTCTTTGTTTTAAAAAAAAAATGACAACTGTACTTTCATTTTGTATCAAACTAATAGAATTTCAATAGGTCAGAAATAAAGCACCTCATTTTTGAGATCCACATAAAATCATCGCAATATATAGAATATTTAAGAATATTGAGTTATTCTTAGGAGGTGTTAAATGCTAAATGAAATGTAACCCAGTGCAATTTAATGCTGACTAGCAAATCTAAATCCAAGCCAGAAAGTGCAAGCATAGAAGTTTTATATTGTATGAGTGTTACTCATTTAATGGTACTCACTGGGGTGAAAGACCTTTCTAAACATAAAAGAAAATCCAGAAATTACAAGGGAAGAAATCTCATCAATTTGAGTACATAAAAATGAAAAACTTTATGGCAAAACTTTTTTGATTCTTAAAAATGACAAATCCAGAGGAAAATATTTGCATCATATGAGGTTGAGTCCTGGTAAGAGGTTGACTGTCAGAAAATTTATACTCCCAGAGAAAGATGGGCCCATCATAAACAGTTCACAATAAATGGAATGCAGATGGTCAGTAAGCCAAAGAAACATTACTGAGCCTCATTTGTAATTACAGAAATACAATCAAGTCAAATCTTATTTATCAGATTAGTGAAAACTGTTAAGTTTGAATAAAAACTAATTTGGTACAGATATGGGGAAGTAGGTAAATGATGTAATTTTGGTAAGGCTGCCATTTTGTGTAAAACCATTTGGCACTATCAAAAAAATGTATCACAGCGCTTTTGACTCACAATTGCAGTTCTAAGAATTTGGCCTCAGACTGTAGTTGTACTTGTGACAAGGCTATGGACACATGCATTTATTGCAGCTTTGTTGGTAATAAAGAAGCAACAAAAAATTGTTAAACTAAATGTCTGTTAAAAGGAATCCTGGTGCACCCTGGTAGTAGCAGTTTGGTCAGCTGCCTTAAGCAGACGCAATCCACATCCATCCCAAAGTCCCCAGTTCAAGACCTGGGATGGGAACAACCAAGATGAACAACTGAATAAATAAAGTGCTGCTTCCTCTACCTGCCTGCCCCTGCTTGCCTTCATTCCTGCCTGCACCTTTTTCTCTTTATTTTTCTCTCTCTTTTTTTTTTAACAGCATCCTGTTTCTGAATTAGGTTTAGCCATAAAGTTGTTGAAAGGAATGACAGGCCTGCCTTAGTGGCTCAGGCAGTTCAGCTGATAAACTGGAGGCTGGGGTAGAGATTGTAAAGCCCAGGGACCTGGTTCTAGACCAGGGACTGGGGCGAGCAACCAAAAGTAACCCCTCTATTCCTTCTCTCCCTCCATTCCGTCTCTTTAAGAGCAGCAAGAAAATAATTTTTTTGATGCTGTAGAATGAATTCAGAAAACCTGTGAAATGAAAAAACATCGAAGTAGTTAAGTGTGACCTCATAGGGAGAAATTAGGGATTTCTCAGCAGCAACACTTGTTGGGAGTCGGGGGACTGTTCTGTGAATTGTAGGATATTTAGAAGCACTGCTGTACCCATGAGCAGCACATTCACTTTCTCAGATTTTGGGGGTAAGTTACTGTCAAATGCCTTGGGGCACAGGAGGTGAATTACTGAGGTGTAGTGTTGAAGAACTTTGCAGTAAATATAGACTTTTACTACTGGTCCTTTCTGCATATAGAAGAATTATACTGTATACCTTTCACATCAGTATACAGAGTCAGTTCTAAGTGGATTCACACCTAAGTGTGAAACGTAGAATTTTAAAATGTTTGGAAAATACAGGAGAATTTTTTTTAATCTCGGAAAATTTCTTTAAAACTATATAAAAGTAAATGTTTAAGAAATAAAGGTGGACAGATTCATCATTAAAATTAAAGACCTCTGTAAATCAAAAGTCTGTATCAAAAGAGTGAAAAGACCAGTCACAGGCCTGCAGAAGAGATTTCCATTATAGGAGGCTGTCAAAAAATTTGGAGTCAGAATATTTTTTTAAATGTTTACAATTCAATAAGAGAAAAAAGACAACATCATAGACAAACGGGCCAAAGGTAAATTGGCAATTCACAAAAGAAACATGAATGGTCAGTAAATCAGGTGACCTCTCTGGGTAAGTAATCAGGAATGCAAAGTTTTTAAAAAAAATTAGAACCTACTTGTATAGTGAGGCCCTCTTCAAGAAGCAAAAAAAGTGTGTAATTATGTGTGTTTGAATGAATGTGTATTTATGGAAAACAGTTCACTCTTCATATAATACCTGTTGAATTTGACTTTTAAAAATCATGTTCACACACTTTAGTGAAACATATTTGTTGAAAATCTTAATTTAAAAGCAAAAGTTCAGTTTTATCTTACTAATCAAATAAATACTCTACCTATCAGAGTTTGATAGAAAAACTATTTTGTTATAGTTTATCTAGTCCACTTACAGATGAACATAAAATATTCAGAAAGTCAGTATTGGCTTTGTCCTACATTTTATTGCTTAGTGCTCCTGTGGGAGTAAAGTAGACTTAACATTAGGCCTGGTATATTGGGTATTGATGTATTTGGTGTATTGGGTATTGATGTATTTGGTGTATTGGGTATTGATGGGCTTCATGTTATTCCACAGTGTGCTTTAATTGTGTTTTAAAGGTATTTAAGGTACCTGGAGAATGGCAAATGTTACATCTCATTTCCTTCTGATTTTTAGTACTAAGTTTCCAGAAGAGGTTACAGGCTTGAATGATCCTTACCAGTAAAAGCTACAATTTTGTTGAGTAATATGCATGGCTGGGGTTTTTTGTTTTATTTTGCTTGTTTTGGGTAATCCAAATTGAAAAGACCCTGTACTCTCTTTGACAAATCGAGTTCCTGTATTAGTTTCAGAGTTTCTGAATTGATTTTGATACCTGCCTCTTTTCCTGCCATGAGAAACTTGAGAATTGGATCCCTGGGTTGTGATTTCACTTAATCCAATTCTCTAGGGTCTCCAGGTGATTTTCTTTTTAAAGCAGCATTTATTACTTATTGCTGATACAGTGTGCTCTTAAATTTTAATGAAAAATTCTATCCCTGGGTTAATTTTCTTGGATTTGAAACCAAAGGTTTTGTGAAGACGAAATGAAACATATTGTTGACAATATTTCCTAAAGGTTATGAGTGGGAATGCTACTTGGGAGACTTGTTACTTGTGAAGTTGACTTTTTTTCCTCTAAAATGAGAGCTGAATTCTTCTTAGGAATCATTTACACATAAACTTTGGAAAGAAATTAAAAGAATTTATACTATTCTTGAAATGTTTGGTCATTATTTCCTCTTTGAGGGTATACTTTTAAACAAGAAATAGTATCAAATTGTTAGTTGCTAGGAGATATTTGAACTTTTTCGGTTGTAGTCTCACTACATTATTTTTGTCTCTCATTTCACCAACCCCACCTGTTTTTTTTGTTTTTTTTTTCCATTGGTACAGGTTAAATGGCACTTTTCTTCTGAAGTACTTCTAAAATCCACATCATTACTTCATTTTTTGTGTAAAAATAAGCTTCAGGGGAAAAAACTATTAGAACTAGTTATTAATTACAGCAAAGTTCATGAATATTCACAGGTAAAGATTAATTTTCTACTTTGTGAATACCAAATTGACAAATTTATAGCTCTTGAGTAACATTCTTCCTTTAAAGTGTCATAAAACAGTTATTTTGCTTATGTTTTGACTCATTTTAGGAGATTAGTGTTTTGTCTTGGGAAAAATACTTTTATTTTTCTAAGGCATATAGTGGCTGAGTTACTGGCATTTATTAGTTACTTTTCATGGAAAAGGTTTTTCATTCTGCTCAAAAAAAAGTCCATTTTCTCATGAGGCTTTCTCCCAACTGTCAGCTCTCTGGGAGATTATTAGTGCCCCACTTGCTTAGTGAATCGGTTCTCAGGACTGTTCTTTTCATAATGACCTGACACATAGGCACAGGATATTTTAATTATAAGATCATGGGCAAAGTCATCATTCAGAGGAATTTTAGCTCTTTTTTTTCATGCAATGGATTGTCACATGTCTCTGTTGTGATATACAGTGCTGGTTTTGATCATGTGCTTCAATTATAGTGGATAGATGGATGTTTAATTGGAATTTGTCACTTTTTCTGTGCTCTAAGCTCTGGTTTCTCAGCTTTGTCTTACCTTTTCATAGGTTTCGATTGCTAAGCGGGCTGTATTTTGTGGTTACCTTTAAAACAATCCAGAACTCACCAGAAACATGTCCCCCAAGGAATACTAACGGTATTTATTTTCTATAGAGTATTTTGGAATCTGTAGATGTACAAGGTAGGAATCTTGCTATCAAAGACACATGTGATAGAGTAGCTCATACCCGCTCAGATAACTACAATACAAATAAAGATAACATAGGAGCAGTCTGCATTGTACTGAGCTGTGAAGGTACACCTGAAGGAAATGTCACTGTCAGGGAAAGTGGGTCTGCAGGGTGGGTAGGTAGGATTTGGGAAATTGGTGGAAGCAGAGGAGAACGTCAACTCGGCTGCAGCTGTGACTGAGGGGCGTGCTTGGAAAGTCTGTAGCGTTGGTGTGTGTTGGGAAGAGAAGTTCTCCAGAGCAGTTAGCGTCTCGAATGCCAGGACAAGGCATATAGACCTCAACTGATACTAATATCAGAGCCACTGCGGTATTTTGCGTGGAAGAGTGACGAACGTTAATGCGATGACGGCTTTTAGATGAACTTGGACCAGATGAGTGTTGAGAGACACACTCTCAGGTGTCGGTGTCACTGAGAAAAGGGAGATACAAGTGTTAGTAGAATTTGGCAACTATTTGTCAGAGTTTGAGGATGTGGGACTAGAGGTACCATTAAAGGAAAATAATGGTGCCCTTAACTGAAATTGGAAGCTCCAGAACTGTGTGAGACGAGTAAGATTTTAGAGAGTTTGAGTGTCGTAGTTGTTATGTACAAGTGGAACTAGCTGAATGTTTGGATGTCATTTCTGTAGTTGAATCCAATAATGTTTATTGTAATCTCACTTAAAGATTTTTCAGAGCACAAAGAAAGATGCGTCTGGATGCCCATCACACTGTACATCGGTTACATAGGGAAGTGGAAAAATTATTACCTTTTTAGTGTGTTTTGTTTTCTAAATGTTAAAAGTATAATAAAAAGGATTGGCTCTTTGAAAAAGATTCAATAATGTACAAGAAAAAAGGAACTTGGAGTACATTTCTCAAATCTGCAGGAAAGTATGTAGAGAAAGAGAAACTGAATTTGGATCTATGGGAGAATGCTCAAATTTTAAGAAGGAAAAATAAGAGCTGTAAGGACTCCGTTTGAGGAAAAGGAGGAATTAGGTGAAAATAGACAATCTAAACTTGATTTCCTAAGGAACACTTTCAAGAAATAGCATTCTAAGATTTAATAACAACCAACTTTTCCATTTTGGTTATTTTTCATGATTCTGAAGTTACACAGCATGTTCTTTCAAGATAATACAACTTGTTAAAATGTATGTCTCACTACAGACTAATCTGGAAGATAAGTTAGTAATCTGGTATATGGCCATACAGTTCTATTTATTACTTTGGAAATTAGGAAAGATTTAAAAAATTAAGTTTGGTCTGTTCTGTTGAACTGACTCTATTAATACCACTTTTATTGGCCTTTAAGACTAAATTGTCTTGAGGCTGCTGTTCCTAACTTTGAAAGTATTCATCTTTCCTAATTAAAGGAAGAGTATCATGGCTATTAGTTGGGAAAACATTCTTAAAAATGTTTTACTCAAATGGTCTTTTCTTTCTTTCTTTTTTAGGTATATTTGTCTCCAGTGTTGTTCTCATCTTGTCACAGCGATCACTTTTCAAGTTTTACACGTACAGTTCAGCTTTTCTGTTAGCTGCAACTTCAGTGTTGCTGAATTACTACGCTGCTTTGCACATTGACATCTATGTTGCCCACAACATGTCAGCTTTTGGGATTGAACTGCTTCCTCGGAAAGGGCCCTCACTGTGGATGGCACTCATCGTCCTACAGCTGACGTTTGGAATTGGATACATTACACTCCTCCAAATTCATTCCATCTATTCACAGTTAATTATTTTGGATCTCTTGGTTCCTATAATAGGCTTAATCACAGAGCTACCACTACATATCCGAGAGACTTTAGTTTTTATTTCTTCCTTGATTCTCACATTAAATACAGTGTTTGTCTTGGCAGTGAAATTTAAGTGGTTTTATTACTCCACTCGCTATGTTTATCTTTTGGTGAGGCACATGTATCGGATCTATGGATTACAGTTATTAATGGAGGACACATGGAAGAGGATTCGTTTCCCAGATATACTGCGAGTCTTCTGGCTGACAAGAATTACAGCTCAGGCTACAGTGTTGCTGTATATTTTAAGAATGGCAGATGAAACGGATTCCTTCTTTATTTCTTGGGATGATTTCTGGGACCTCATTTGCAATCTTATAATTAGTGGATGTGATTCTACACTAACTGTGCTGGGCATGAGTGCTGTAATTTCCTCAGTAGCCCATTATTTGGGCCTTGGAATTTTGGCCTTTATTGGATCAACTGAAGAAGATGACAGGCGGCTTGGCTTTGTAGCACCGGTTTTATTTTTTATTTTGGCTCTTCAGACTGGCTTAAGTGGGCTAAGACCAGAGGAGAGACTTATTCGCTTAAGTAGAAACATGTGCCTTTTATTAACTGCAGTCCTGCATTTCATCCATGGAATGACAGACCCGGTGTTAATGTCTCTCATTGCCTCTCACGTGTCATCTTTTCGTAGACATTTCCCTGTGCTTTTTGTCTCTGCTTGCCTGTTTGTTCTTCCTGTGTTGCTCAGTTATGTTCTTTGGCATCACTACGCACTAAGCACATGGCTGTTTGCGGTTACGGCCTTCTGTGTGGAGCTGTGCTTAAAAGTCACGGTTTCTCTCGCCGTTTATACGCTGTTCATGATTGACGGCTACTATAACGTCCTCTGGGAAAAGCTTGATGATTATGTCTACTATGTTCGTTCAACAGGCAATATTATCGAATTTATATTCGGAGTAGTAATGTTTGGAAATGGGGCTTATACGATGATGTTTGAGTCAGGAAGTAAAATCCGGGCGTGTATGATGTGCCTCCATGCGTATTTTAACATCTACTTACAAGCAAAAAATGGCTGGAAGACATTCATGAATCGTAGGACCGCTGTTAAGAAAATTAATTCACTTCCTGAAATAAAAGGCAGCTGCTTACAAGAAATAGATGATGTGTGTGCAATCTGCTATCATGAGTTTACAACATCGGCTCGTATCACACCATGCAATCATTATTTCCACGCACTTTGCCTTCGGAAATGGCTGTACATTCAAGACACTTGTCCAATGTGCCATCAAAGAGTATACATCGAAGATGATCTCAAGGATAACTCAAATATCAACAATGGATTTATTGCACCTGATGAAAACCCAGAGGAAGAAGATATGGGAGAAGCGGCTGCTGAATCTGACAGGGAATTGAATGAGGACAGTACAGACTGTGATGACGACGTGCAAACAGAACGAAATGGAGTGATTCAGCAGCACACAGGCACGGCAGCTGAAGAATTTATCAGTGGTGATACTGACTGATTAAAGTAGCATTTACTAATCATTGAGGTATTTGTTTAAAATTCAGTTCATCCAGAATGGAGTCATATGCTTCACTTCAGTGTGTAACCAAGCACAAAAACAGTATCCATGTTGAATCTGTGAATGGTTTTCTGTTTACTGTGATGTGCTGCTTGTAAATATACCTCTTTAATTACTTCTGGTCTCTTTGGTGACCTATTTAAATTTGTGTACATTATTGTACATAGAATAAAATGTTTTCACATTTTTATGACAAAAATTGAACAGATAGCTTTTTAATAGATGTAATGATAATAAATACGGTGCGTCAACTGTGCCAAAGATTCCTCAATGAAGGTATATGATGGACCTTAACTCTGGACCCTAGTTTTTCTTTAAAATGGGTGAGAATGAACTTGCAAATCAGAGGGAACCTCATTAAAACAAAGAAATAAAATAATTTGGACTAGAAGATAAAGGTGATAGAGCCTTTTTAAATCTAAGAAAAAAAGTCTGCCAAAGTGACTGAAACTTGGAATTTGAGGTAGCGCTGTAGTTGAGCTGGGTCTGAACGTCGTGATTCAGACTGGTGAGAAATAGCCTTATTATCAACTAAACTTTGGCATAAACCAGAATGTGCTGATTGTTTAATTTCATGTAAAAATCAGTATACTTGTTACTCATTCTGTGTTTGCAGCATTGACATAAAATTGTCCTTTTGGACCTTTGAAGAGGTTACAAAATGAAATACTTGGGGGTTTCATTGTTGAGAATGAGTGATGGTAAAAAATATCCTCCTCTGACTTTATGGGTAAAAATGAAGGGGATGGTACGCAGCGCTATCTAATACTTTAGACAACTTACAGAGAACGCCTTTATTGAAACTTTCAGCTTTACCATGAAATTTTACATATGTGATGGAAAACGGAAGACATACCAGTCTTACATGTGAGGAAAAAATACTTCAATCGTGTTGTTATATAGCATATTGGCTAATTCCAGTGGATCCTCATCTCTTACTGCTGACATTATCTCCAGTATTTGACTAAAATAGAACAAAAATAGAGGGTTAAATTTCCAAGTACACATCTGTTTTAAAGGTATTAAATTCTCTTCTACATAAAGAAGATACCAGCACCTTTAACGTACTAATCTTAACAGATATTAGATTTTTCAACAATAGCAACATGATAGTTTAGCTGCTAGGATATGTAAAATAGATTCGAGACAGATTTCTGGGGTTGTCTTGCATCTGACTAGACCCAAGAACCAGTTTCGAATAAATTATGAAACTGACCGGGGGGATGGAATTAACCCAGTGGGAGGAAGAGTCATTTTAAACTGGGTCATAACACACTCGTTAGTGGGTCACGGTGAGCACTTAAATTGTAAAGAAGAGGCAAGAATACTGCACTTGGTAAGGGAAGCACTGTTCATTGCTGTTGGGTTTTATTTAGCTGTGTGTGTGTGTTGTGTGTGTTGTGTGTGCTGCGTCACAATGGCAGACTGCTGTGGGGAAGCCACCGCCTCAAGAACTAGCCCTGCAGCGGCGGCCACAAACTGCTGCGTGATGTGCTGCGCTGCGCGGGGGCAGCAAAGGAAGGTAGAGGTGGTTGAGCTGGAACGACGTGTGGTTTACGGGTGGGCGGGGGGCACTTTCTCCTGCACCCTTTATCCTCACAAATCAGAGGAGTCCAGGCGCCAGTCAGTCAGTGTCTGCCTAGAGCAGTGATCATTGTTGGTAGTGCTGTCCAGTAATACTTAGACACCTGTAGATTAGAGAGGTCTAAAGTTTAAACTTTTTTTTGGCTAAGCCTTTTGTTCCCTTTGTGGGCTTCCTGAATATGAACACCCAGCGTGATTAGGGGGATGGGACAGCTTTACCTGGCATGTTGACACTTCTGTAAAAGTAACACAAAAGCCTTGCTGAATGCAGATATATGAAGTGGATTGACTATAATTTTTATCGGAGTTAAAAGATGCTAAAAGCAATCCTCCAAACATTTCAGTTGATACCAAAGAGTCTGTTTTCCTGAGTAAACCTGCAGGACTTCTCTCCTAGCGCTGCAGAATGGGAGCTTACATACAGAGTGCCGCGCGAAATCACCACTCCTGCCACTCAGCTCCCGGTCCCTCCTCTAGACCAGCACCACTTAGAGCTTTAAAAAAGAACTGCCACTTTCCTGCTTGAAATCCTTCGTGTCTTGCTAAGATCGAAACTATTAAAGGCTGGCGTACAAGAGCCCTCACACTCCGGCCTCGCTTTACCTTCCTTCCCAGGCTAGTCGCTCAGCCGCGCATCCTACTTCCTGCCACACTAACACCATTGTTCCCTGGTTGCAGCCAAGCCCTCTGCAGTCTGTCTGTGAGCTAAGTGTTTCTGCTGGTCTGGCATCACTCCCAGCTGAACTTAGTAAACACATGAAGTGTCACCGTAGTTACATAACTATGTTAAGCTTCTGAGCTCCCTTCAAGACAGGTTGCTACATCCAGTGGTCCGTCATACTCATACATATTCCTACCTCTGTAAGGGCACTACCACCTTGGACCACATTCTTTTTTGTCCCTGTTTGCTCCAGGAAGGCAGAGACCTTTATCTGGCTTGTTCAGTGCTTTACCCAGAGCGCCTCACACACGGCAGGCGGACGAGGGTGGGACTGTCTTGATTTTCTGTGCATCCATGGTTAACTTGTGGCTTTCCTGACACATGGCAGGGCTCCAAAATGTGTTTCAAAGGACTTACAATCTAAGGGGCAAAGATTTCTATGTAAGAGTGCTAATAGAAGAGCGATAAAAAGGATTTTGTAAGTAGGAATTAACTAATTAGTAAATAGCATTACATTAGATTCATGACAGTTTTTGGAATGATTGAAAACTTTGGTTTTCAAATCTTGGCTTTTCCAAGCTCTGCCCATTCAGAACTGGGATTCATGATTAGTTGATTCATAGCCTTACTTCCTAATAGTCTGCATTTAGAGACACCTCAGAATTCTGTCTTGCAAATGTGTGGCTAATGTTAGCAGCTGAAGCTTTGACTTAAGGTAGTATTGAAAACTGACTTGCATACACTAGTTCCCAACTACTTTCCAGCTGGCTGCTGGAAAAATAAGTTTGTCCCTAGTGTCCTCTTATATCTCCAGAGAATGATTTAGAAATACTGTCTCCTGACCTACATTTGCAAGTACCTACATTTCATAAAAATTGAGTGTCTGATACCAGCCCAAATTTAAATATATTCCTCACTCTGATTTTTAAGACTTTTGGGGTTTTAAAGTCTTTGGCAACACCAACATGTTAGTAAAAGAAAATATTTTCAGTGTTTTTCTAAAATAATTCTTAACTTTTCTGCAGGTGAATTTTGAATCTGACTACTCACCTAGTACTCTTAACCTGCTAAAATTATTATTAAAAAAAAAAAAAAATTGTGTATACAGGGGGAATGATTATAACCTAAAGGTAAAAATCTAGTACTTTTATGAAATGTGTTAGAAACATGTTCAGTTGCCTGGACTAGATTGATATGGTCTAGATTTTAAAGGATCTATTTGTGCAAACAAAAGAAACTGGCTGTTGTACCAGTGAAAATAACACGAACTCTTCCTGTAAGTAATATCATCAAGAGTACTAGGAATTATTTTTTTTTTTTTTAGGAAATGAAATTCTATAAAGTTCTGCTTTAAGGGGAATGAGGTTAGAAAAGGAAATTTCTCCATAACTTTTTTTTTTTGTTGTTCAGAGGCCTTACAGAAACATGCTATTTCTTAGGTTTATGCAAGTTGCCAAATCATTTAAAATATAGATACTGTACACTGTTAAGACTGCATTTTTATAAACATCAGCAGGGACGCTGCAAGAGAACAGAACTTAAACCAGACTCTTGATGGTGTGAAGATCTTTCCCCCTTATACAAATGACAAATGAGCCCAAGTCACAGGATGTTTTCACTGCTGTCATAAAGCCGCCCTGGGGTTGAGAAGGTCTGAAAAGGGGAGCTGAGGGAGCACTTTGGGTGCAAATTCCTCCAAGGCATGGTGGCTTTGATCTGAACTTAATGTGACTTCACCCAATTTTAATTTTGTCCCTTGAGTTCATTTTGTAAGGCATCTGGTGGTGGGCTTTGATGCTTACTTAAGACCATGAATCAAAATACTTACATTATATGGCACGGTTCATTTCTGTCTTTCAGACAGTGCCCGTTTTCCCACTTCTTTTTGGTAGGAAATGAAGTTTTTATATATTTTGATCCAGCATGTGTGCTTTTAACTCCACACCAAGGTGCATCTAGAGTTAAGCAAAAAAAGAAGTCTCTTAAGAGGTTTACCTTTTTAAATAACCATTTTTGGTCATTTAAATTATGGTTTTAATGAATATCATCAAAACTAATAATATAATCAATAACATTTTGAAGCCAGGATACAGCTTAAAAAATGGCAAAAAGCAACAAAAAAAAGTTCCAAGGAAAGCACAAGACAAAATCTTGGATTGCACAAAACTTAAATGCTTTACAACTCATTGTTTTTTTCAAATGTTATTGATGGTGTTTTTTTTATAAAGACCTAAAGCTAAAAAGAATAGTTGTATATGTGAAAACATTTAAACTTATTTACCTCTACTGAATGTGAAAGTGAGTTACACTCTTGTTATTCATTTACCTACTTCTTTAATAAAGAATTACAATAGTGTTCACATTTATAAGCATTGTATTTTATTAATAAATCACTTCATTTTCAGGACTTTATTCCCCAAGGAAATAATCCTGATTTTTCTTCAGAATGGCTCAGTCTTGACTTCACTAAAGTGAAGTGTGTAAGGACAGCCTTAATGCAATTTTTAGTTTCTAAGCTTTTTAAAGATAAAACTCTTAGACTGAAGTAATCTGACTTACATTTTTTGCACATTATTTAACCTCATATTCTGACACCCTGTGCATCAGTGCTTAGCCTTAGCCAAACTTCCAAAATTGAAAAGCGCATACATACTTGTCCATCAGTGGATAACCTCTTCAGGTTTTATTAAAAGGATAACTATTAGGGTTGAGTGTGCTCATCTATATAACGACTCTTCTCTAGTTCTGCTTCAGTATCCTTTCACACAAAACTTTAAAGTTTGAAGAACGTAAACTTACCAGTCTCAATCATTAGTTTTTCACTGGGTATGGACTTCAAAACTTCCAAATTAGCTTCTGTTTTCAGAGAGCTTAAAAAAAATAAAAATATATTTTTAAAAAGACACAATGAATAACTATCATGTAATGTGTCTAAAACAAAAGTGACAAAACTAACCCTAAGTCCCTGAACAAAACTTTCGCCATAATAGCAGTACTTGCATTTTCCTATCCTCACAGGTCTGCTCTTCCAAACTCTTGTCTTGAGGGCAATGCAGTTTGTGATTATCAGCAGACTGTCCAATAACTTTCTGTGTCAAGGTAAAATTACATTTTTAAAGAATTTGCTTCTCTGAGTAATTTTAATGCCCTCATAAGTTTGAAGGTTTGGCCAATTCCTTTATAGGCCAAATATACAGGTATTCACTGGTATGAAGGAATCAATATTTGACATATTTCATTAACTGGAAACTTCACAGGGATGAAAATCACTATTAGAATTAATGTATATTTAAGAAGGTATGAAATTGAAGAACTGGTTTGGAGATACTATTTTTATTCTCTTTCCATTATAAGTGCCTCCCCTATCCCCTTCGTGAAAACTCTTAGTATCTCAAGTTACTCTTGTTCAGAAACTCCATGATGAGGTGTCTGGGCATGATTTTTTTTTTTTAGGTAGTTAGAATCTTCCAATTTAAGACTTTCCCTTCCAAATTCGGGAAAACAAAATTATTGAAAACGGAAGTTTCCTCTTTCATTTTCTCTCCTCTCTTTCTGGGACTTTAGTCAGATTTAGGACTCCTTTATCTTTTTCTGGGAGATCATCTTCAAGCTCCTAAAACAGTCTGGATTACTGGGCCCAATTCTTCACTCTCCTGTGTAGAGTTATCCATCTATACCATGGTGGTAACAGAGGAACGAACCTGAAAGCTAGCTTTGGTTTCAACTCTTGCTTTGACCAGTGAGATTGTATAGCCAAAGGCTTGAAGTGCACTTCTGTGGTTTGGGTGGCATTTTTCATGATCTGTTGGGAGTGACACGCACTGATAGCTGTTACTTCTTAAACGTGGGTACCCAGAAAAAAACACATGTCAGGGATTGGACCCCAACACACAGCCTGTAGCAGAGAGCTTAGCCTTGGTCAGTCAAACCTCAACTGACCAACAACCCATGAGTGTAAAAAAAAAAAAAAAATGCTTTCTGTAATATGCCAGCAAGTTAGGATTTTAGAAGAAAGGAAATGTTTGCCTAGTTTGCCATAAGGCTTATTATTAGTGTTCTCTAGAAAAAAAATTCTTATTTTTAGCCTGCTTAATACTTGGTCAGTGATACTGTTTTCTAAAATATAATCCATATAATTTAAAACTAAATGTAAAATTTTCACCAAATTACTGAATTATCTGCATATTTTAATATGAAGTTTATGACTCACTTGGTCTTTTCCTACATGTATTCCATGCTTATAAAAGTTTCTGTGGATACAGAAATATATACTACCAGAAAAAACATTTTCAATTAGAGCCTCCATTTTATAAACTTACCACTTACGGACAAGTAAGTGCATGATCTGATAGTCATTGGAAGCATTCCCATTTTCTTGGGAGAAAAAGTTATAATTTAATATTTAGAGACTGAAGACAGTATATATTATAAATAGACTAATCAGCGCAGAGCTTAGATCTAAAACTACAATAAATTTAATTTCAAAATAAGAACAAGATACTGATTAAATGAATGAAAAACTCATTAATTCTGGGTTTGTGTAGAATTAAAAAATAATCTCGTGGTTAGCTCAAAGCCACGTCTAAAAACTCTACAGCCATTCAGATACATCTCAGATTAGTAGTTCAAATTGGTAAACTATAGCCCTTTCTCTAGAAAATCATCCCAAAATGTTACAAGGAAAAAAAGAAACAGCACTTTTTTTAGTGAAACTAGAAGACATGTCTAACTCCTAAACACAACATGGAACGCAGAAAGTAGATGGACAAATAATAAATGACCTATTGTTTCATGCTAAGTGACTGAAGTCAGGTGCCTGCAGAGAGCTACTGAAAACCACCAACCATGTCACCTAAGAAAGTCACGTAAGGAGAAGACCGGAGTCTCAGCTTCCTGTCCAGTGAGTTCTGCGCCGGTCCGGGCCAGACAGGAGTGTGGTCAAGAGAGCCGTTAAGCAGAACAGCGAGCACAGAGGAGTGCGGGTGCGGCAGGGCCTGAAGATGGAGCAGACGCTGACTGGGCCCCTCCAACCCGCCCGCCCAGCTCCAGGATGCAGGCTGGTCGCAAATCCCCACCCAAACTTCTCTCAGGGATCAGAGGATCCCACTCGGGGAACTGAACCAGCCAGAAGATCTCAACAAGGTGAGGAATCCCTATGAGTCACTCTGATGTCTGATGTCCCGTCAGCTGATGCGCTCTCCACAGAGCTGAACAGCTTTACTCAATAATTATTAACTCTTTAAATATATAGGGAAGAAGTGTCTAACGGTGGAAGGATGTCCACCGTCATGACAGACAAAAACGGGAAAGGAACTCAGAGGAAAGCATTAGATGGCAAACAGAAAATAAGTTTAAAGTACTTTAATTCCTCTCTTTAGAGAGATGAGAAGATGCTATACCTGTCAAACTTGATTATGATTCAGAACAGCTGTCAGAAACTGCGAACAGTCTCATTAAGGCTGCTGACAATAAAAGCACATTTCGGAAAGTAGGATAACAAATTGTGAACAAAAATAAGATCAGGGTATAATCCTAGGAGGGCCAAAAAAATTGTTTCTGAAGGCTGGGCAGCCTCCGGCAGGAAGGGACCAGCAGAGGCACACGGTAAGCAGGAGTTCCAGCACAGAAGAGACACGTCCAGGTGAAGACAGAAGGGTCTGGAAATAAAGGAACTATGATCTAGACAGGTTTCCTTGTGTGAAAAAAATAAAGGCATTTTACTGAGCTGTCAGGGTGAGACAGCTTCAAGTTTTGAGGAAAAGCAAGTAAAGTAAAATACAAGGAAACTCACTCCCGGAAAATGAAAGTGTCACACCATGTGGTTCAACAGTCAACAACATCTATGCAGACAGTGAAAACACTGAATGTACATTAACTGAAAATTCTGAAATGACTTGGTGGAGGAAATGGAGGTGGCCGGGGCACAGCATGGGATGAAAGAACTTACGTGCTCATACACCTTAGTAAGAAGAAGCAAAAGGAATAAATTATGAGATAATAGCACATGAATATTTTGAAATATAATGACACAGTAAAGTATACCAGCTAATTTTTCTGGGTGCACAGGACAGCATAATAGCAGAACGGTCACTAATGAGGAGCCCAAGGACACAGCTACTCACACTCTGAGTTACTTTATACATGTTTCTTAACTTCTCAGTCGTAGTTTCTTGCCTAAAGAGATGCTGAAGGTGACTGTCACTGTGTGACCCTCCCTTCGTCAGACATCACCTCTGCATCTGCGTACACAATGCTGTGAAGACGTAAGCTTAAGGAATAGAGTAACCTGAAATAAATGGCATTACTAAGCAAGCCAGCCTCTGATCTCAACACGAGATTGTTTTTCATTACTGGAACACAGGGTCATAGTTTATAGCTTACCAGCTTTGCCTTTAATAGCGTACTATTTAATTTCTTACATAAATAACTACTGAAATTCTCAGGTCAAAGCCAATGCACAACACAGGACAAATGTTAATGAAAACAAGGTGAGACACGCTTAATGTGAAAGTTTAAAAAAACAAAGCAACCTACCAACCATTAAATCCTATATAGAGACCCAAGTCAATCAAAGCAGCTGCAGCTTCCTTGGTGCCATCAAATGAATGTACCTAAGAACACAGAGGTTCATGCTTAGTATAATAACCACTTTCCTTAAAATTCTCAATCACATTAACAAGACTTTCCAAGCAAAACTAGAGATGCACTAGGGTTTGTCAGGCTGTGAGGTTTCAGTGTGGCAGCCCCTTCAATTTTTGTTTTCAGATAAAGTTTCGCACTTAGAAGCCGCCGTCGCTTCCAGTGACATGAGATAAGGAGGTGGCTGTGCTGGTGTCCTGCACCGGCTTTACCGCGGTGTCCCCAGGAAGAGGAAGCGAAAGTCTGAGAAGTTAGAAATGCTATATAACTATTAAAAATGTCTTCTAAATGCTCTATTTTACTGTTAGAAGATGCTTTTTTCTAGAAGAGAAATGTAAGAGGCAAGTTTTAAGAAGTTCATAAAGAGGTTGTGAGAAGATTGCTACAAAAACGTCAAGTGTTTTACAGTCACTAATACTAGGTCTGTGGGCAAAAAGGATTGAGATGGTGTTTTCGTCTGCAAATCATAGTTCTTCACGCTCTATATATCTCTATCATGACAATAATAAGTAGCGGCGTTCCTTGAAACACACCAAATGAGTGATGGCGCATTCAGAGCCCAGAAAAAGCCTTGATACACGGATAACACATCAGCAGTAAAGAAAACTATTCCAGAAGTGTCCCGAAGGCGTTTCTCTCCCCAGCATTTCATCATGATTAGCAAACAACCTCCATTAATATCAATCAAAAATGTGACTCTTCGAAAACCATTTCACAAAATTATTCTTTATTTGGCCTTTTTTTTTTTTTTTAATAAAAACAAAATATTTAAGTTGGATTTGTTGTTGTTCCATTTTTTTTTCATTTTAATTTTTTTTTAAAGGAAGGAGGAAGGCAGGAATGAAGGCAAGCAGGCAGCAGGCAGGAAGAGAGAGGAAGAAGTATTTATGATGTTTGTATATATCCGTTCATTCATTCATCCATTCATTTAGTGGACCCCCCTGGCCCCAGATCATGAACCCCAGGTTCTCGGGCATTGTGTGGACTGTGCCACAGCTGTAGATTTACCACCTGAGCCACTAGAGCATGCTGTGGTCATTTAAAAAAAAAATTATAGAATCACTGAAGTAAATTTTTATTTAGAAACAAAGCGAATGGGCTTAAAAGGCTGTAAATGCCACCAGTAATCCCAGGGGCATTAATGAAAGCCTCTCAATTCCTATGTACAGTTCCAAAAGGATAAAGTACAAGGCTGGCAAACTCCAGATAAAAATGCATACAGTATTACCACAGCAGGGCACCAAATGTCACGTGTGTGAAACATGGCAGAGGCTAGAAACCTGACAGAACATATGAAGCTGTCGAAGCAACATGTGCGGGTCTATGTGCTCAGGAATCTTTCCTCCTTCCTTAAGGGGCAAAGGTATGACTGAATGATTTTCCACCTCTGGACACCAGTTCTTTTGCTAGACAACAGGGAGTCTTTGCTGAAGTGATACAAGAAAATTTGTACGTGTGAGCATTTTTCTGAGGCGGATTTTCAAAGGCATCCACGATGCAAAAAAGACTAATAACCATTTCTTTGGATGCCTGAGTTAAGTGTGGGCAGATAACATTTATGGTAAATAACATGAACGATTAAAATAACCATACAGGATAAGTGTTTCAAGCAAAAGCAAATTACAGAAAGGAGAATGAGTCTCTGAATCAAGTGATAATAGGAAATAAAGTTGACAAGAAATTAAGAAGGCAAACCCAATGAATGTTAAGCCTTTATGAAAATTCTATTTTACCCATAATTTAGATTGAAGGACATAAAAGAATGGCTGACTGAAGAGGGAGAAAAAATGAATATTAGACACACTATTAAAATGTGTAGAGGTAGATTCACAGGGTTTCCTGTGAAAAGAATTCTGAACTCATTCTTGTACTTTGAACAAAGTAACTACAATTAAACAGCGTAATTTACGTGACCCAAAGATTCAAACAGCGAATTTACATGATCTTCAAATAACAAAAGAAGAATCTTAATTTTATAGCTGGTATGTGAATTATTTCAGAGGACAACCTTAATAGCCAAGCTGTTCTCGTGCATCATATATTAAAAACAACTCTTACACTCACCACGCCGCCGACACACCGATCTCTGTTTCTTTTCATTATGTCTGTGAATTAAAAACAAAGAGAACTTTTAGCAAATAACTTGCTTTCTACAAAATTCTTATATTCTAAATAAGATTTTAGCTTTAACTCACCCCAAAATTCAGCATGTGCATTTCGACAGTGAAGAAACATTGGTAATTTTGTTTGTTCCGACAGTTCAAACTGCTTTTCAAAATATCTGCAGTGTCCAAAAAAAAAAAACAAAACGGATTTCCTTATTAAAATACTCATTTTAACATGAGAAAAATAATGACATCAAATGATTCTGTTTTGGCTAAAGATATTTTATTCTCTAGAAGTTAAGACAGAAATACAGGACAGAAACAGTAAATTCTGACATTTCAAATATATCAGGCTTAGGAGAAACCTTTTATAACACACAACGTCTGCAAAAGGGATACTCATTTTCTGGAATTACAAAATTTTCAGAAATGTTTATCCATTAGGAACAAATGACACTATAATTGATTGCCAGAAACAAAGAGCTGTTAGGTTTGCCTAAGTGCTGTTTGCTGATTTCTGACAAATCCCAGCTCATGAAGCGGACACTTAAACAGTAGGACCCGTCCCCACAGCAAGTGTTCCTGATAGAAAATACACCAGCAGCCACCGGCCCTGAGAGCTGACCGAGCACAGTTAGCAGGAATCAACTCACTCCTGTGCGACGCCAGGCAGTGCTTTTACTCAGTGGTCTCAGTGCTGTTTACAGGAGATAACCGCCATGTGAAAAAGGACTCCCTTGAAAGAAGCAGCACAAAAATGGAAATATTCTTTCAGGAAAAAAATGAAAAGGGCATGATAAAATGACAGTCCTGAATATTTTAAAATACATCATAAAAAGGTTTTTCAGGTGTCACATACCGTCATGATCTCAGCTGATCCTGAAAATAACCTAGGATGGGACACGAGCTGGTGTCAGGACGTTGTCTAAGGTCATAACACACAGCACAGCAAGCATGGAACCAGAACTTCAGGGTTCTGATTCCAACCAGCCAGCCGCCAAAAGTTGTGACATTCCAAAGACGCTTCTTCCCGGCCCAGAGGACATACTGGGGTGCGTGCTCAGTATGATTTATAATTTCAGCCAGTGCTCCCTCCCCTTTCATTAGTGGTCCTGCCATTTGAAGTGAAAGCAGAAGTTACATGGTTCATTCGTTTCTGAAAGGAGGTTTACCTCTCTTCTAAACCCCTTAATTTGGAGTAACAACTTCTCTCTGTTTAGCTTAACTCTGCTTTGCTATGTCTCCCTACACCTTGTCTCCTGAAGTGCAGGATAGCTGTCCTCCTGGAATTCCCCCTTTGTGCTCTTAAAAATTCCAAATGTTCAAATTAGAAATAGAAATGTACTTTTTTTTTTTAAAAGCTGGGAAGGGAGAGGAGTAAGAATCCTTCATTTCTTTTTAGAACAGCAGGGAGGAAGGAAGCACCTGTATTTAGTTGGGTTATTCCCCAGGCACTGGGGAGAACCCAGGTCCTTGGGCTTTATGTGGTCCGTGCCAGCCACCTGCACCACTGTCTGCACCAGAACGTATTCCTTAAACACTTTCTAAAATTGGCTGTCTATGTCTTTACCCACTTTAAAAATTTTTAATCACCTTTTCAAATTCTGCTGGGCTAGAATAAGCAAAATTATTTCTAGTTAACAAAGTGCTGAAATTTGACAGCGTGGAAAATAGAAACAAAAACTTAGAAGGAAAAGTATTTTAGAAATTCTCTAAGCACTATTTCCATAAACTCTAAAGTACTTCAGATGTCAGCCATTAAGTGCGCTCCAGCCACGGTGTGATTGTGATTCTGTGCTTGGCTTCAGGCACCCGCCTCAGGCAGTACTGTGTTCGCCCTCATGGTGATCATTTTCCACACGTAATTCTGTGTACAAAGTTACAGAGCCAAGCCACAGAAGACCAGAACCTCACCATCAGCTTGGAAATTAAGTTTTTCCATCACAGAGCAGGCAAAAGTGTAATTTATGAAAATAACAGATGCCTAGGAAACATGCCTATGGAATTTCACGTAATTTGAGAAAAGAAAGGTTCACGTGCTTAAGCGAGTATCGTAAGGAAGTCATGGCAAAAAATGATGCCTAATGACATAAATTAAGGTGCTTAACATCAAATGACTATTGTCTTTAGAGGGAAAAGACCCACCATGGTAACTCAAAATGACAACTAGAATTCCTTGTTTATGATTATTTTTTTAGTTCATACATGAAAATCATTCTTTGAGTTAGATTTGCTCTTTTAGTGGCGCTGTAGTTTGCTTCTGATTGTATCACGGCTTCTTGCGTTTTTGGATGAACAAGAACTAAGGACAAGGGTTTGAAAAGTGCTGCTTTACAGGTGCAGCTGTCAGGAATTAGGCTGGAAGCAAATCCAAGAAGGGCTGCTCCCGTTACACAGATGCGCCTTCATCCATGGTGGCAACCCCGCCTCCAAGCTGGCTGAGGCCAAGGACGCCCTCAATCTCATCTCTAAGGGCTCCTAAACCCCCAAAGGATTATTTCAAAATCTAGACTGATGTTTGATTTAAAAGGAGAAAAAAAAAAAGACCTTCACAGTATTAATATTTTAAAGCTTTTTTTTTTTTTTTAAATGAAAGGTGCAGGCAGGAATGAAGACAAGTAGGCAGACACAGGAAGAGAGAGGAAGAAGAAAGAAGCACTTTTTATAGTTGTTCACAGTGGTTGATCCCTCTGACTGGAGACTTGAACCCAGGGGTCTGTGGTCTACACCCTTCAGAGGCAACTAACCCAACTGCTTCTCCATCGCTCAGAGTATCAATGCTTGAAAGCCCCAAGAAAAATGCCATAGGCAAACTCCTGCTACTCAAGGTCACAGAACTCTAACTTGCAGAAGGGTGAAGAAACTGAAAATATACGACATGATAGAAGGTCACTCTTTCTGCTTAGACCTTTTCCTTGTTTTCAGGGTTGGCTTCTCTTTCTGTTCTTTCAGAAGTCATTTTCAGCGTGCCCTACTGGCTTTGTGGTTAATTCTACTGGTCACCATCCACACACATCCCTAGAACCCGGGTTCGTGACCTGGGATTCGGGGCGACAACTGAACAGAAAAACTAAATAAAATTAAGTTCTGCTTCCTCCTCTTCCTGCCTGCCTCTGATCACCTTCCTTACCGCCTGTACCTTTCTTGTAATGTTTTTTCAAAAACCCCGAGCAAAAAGCATAGCCAGTACGTTCCTTCAGAGCAGCAGTATTCTGAAGAAGAAAACAATGACCACTGACAGCACATACTCTGTGGTGGGCAAGCACTGTGGGCTTCACTTACCAACTGTCAGCATGAGGAGACAGACTGACAAAGGGATATAAAGCTATCAGATGGCAGTTATGCTTTAAATCCAAAGCTCTTTTGACTTCAAAATCATCCTTTTAACACTATCTTGTATACTGCCTTTATTTACATAATTTCAGGCACTATCTCTATTGCACATTAGTGTTTTTTGTCTTGCCTCCTAATCCAATTAGCTAGTTTCTATTTTTCTCTTCGCACACATCTCCTTTTTCCTGGTACATTTTAACTGAAAAAACAAAACAAAAACAACAGATCCTAACACTGGTTGTATAAAGGCACAGACCCAAATCTAAATTCTTCCAAAAATGGACCTGACAATAAAAAACTGAGTGATAGGCGTCTTTCCTATATTGCTCCATAGAAATCAGACTCAAGAACCTCTGAGCGTCCACGTGTGCTAAGAGTACCAGGCCAGGCGCCAGGGGACCTGCAACATGAGTAAGGCGTGGTGTGCACCTCTGCAGAAGTCAGAGACTAGTTTGCGGGAGGGCTGGGGCAACAGAAACGCATTTCCAGGGCGAGGTGAGAAGTGCTGACGCAGGAAGAGTGTGGCAGGCAGACAGCCGGCTGCCCGCTCCCAGCACAGCCCACAGCCCCCAGCACAGCCCAAGGCTCCCAGCACAGCCCACGGCCTGGCTGGGGAAAGGGAAGAAGGGAGAGGGCGCGGGTGTTTGTTTCCTTAGCAACTGCCCCAAAGTGATTATTACTGGTGTGGCATTTTTCACTCATGAAGTCACTTGAAGTTTTATAATTTCTTTTTTTTAAATCTCAAACTGAACTGCCCATCTTTTACAAACTTCTATGGACTTTATTTTGTCTACGCGCTACTACTCTGGGGAAGGCCTCGCTCACATGCCAGCCTCTCGGCACAGCTTCCCCGACTCGTCCATAGTCAGTCCTTCCCTCTGCTGTGCACGCGTCTTTCTAGCATCTCCAGCCGCTTTTAATTACTGGTGTCCTCTCATAAGGGTATGAGATATGAAGTAGACTTTTCTGTATCGGACCAATGAGGCACTGGGAAATAATTTGCTGAATAGAATCCAAACTTCCAACTGCCGATTAGCACCTGGACAGCCGGTATGTGCGCTGAAGTATAAATCACATCCTACTACACACACTGTCCGAAAGGCTGATCATAAGATGGTGAAATAGCCTCAGAACAGGCAAACGGAACTGATTCCATCGGTTTTCATTTCACACAAAATTAAGTTTAAAATATTGAGGTTGCATTTTAGAATCAATTTTCGTTTATCTGGAAAGTCATTTGGGCAAGAAGTCTTGTGGGGTGCGGAGGGGCTCTGTCACACCCTTGATGGTCATTACACCACACAGACTGTGCTCACGAGGCTCATCTTGGCCAAAATCTGACTGCAGTGGAGAAGCTAGAATCTGTTGACTTAACCTAAGAAGCTATCACAGACAACGGCTTTTCTGTTTAAATGTCAGTAAGATTTTAAGGTTAAGAGAGCTGACCTATAATGAAATTCAAGAGGTCCAGGAATTTAGTAATCACGTAAATGTCCCTGAAAATCACAGCAAGTAATCATCACTACCTGAACAGTTCTGAAAGGGATTGTGTATAAACAAGAGGCCAGAAATAAGAGTCCACACACTAAACTTGTCCTCTGTCACTTGGTTATGGATCTTCACAGCCCAGGAATTCTGAAGCTTGTAGTCCAGAGTAAGACAGATTCACTCATCAGTCCACTCTTCACTGCACGGATCTTCTTCGCGGCAGAAAGTGAGCACACTTTGGGCATTTAAAAGTTAAAAACTCCCATTCAGGTATAAATTACTTGCTTAATCAAGGGCATATGACAAAAATGGTTAAATATTAAATATTATGACAGCGTTGGCCAGTATCTTAAAGAATCTGATCAGATTCAGAGTCCTCCGTTGTGAAAGGAAATTAAGACAGAGAGGTGTGTTTACTCTGTTTCCAGGGCTGATAGAGACACCTTATTCATATTTTTGTATACCAAGTCCTTCACAATTTCTGACACATAGCATTCCACAAATATTTGATGACTGGATGGATAATTGAATCTTCTTTAGAAGCTCATTCTAGTATTTTATAAACTTGCTGAGATACAAGATAAGACTTGTTTTTAAAATTCAACAAAATGCTCCTATATTAAATGCTTACATCTTACATCAAGCTTATGACTTAGTTTTTCTTTTCAGCCTATAACACTGACCAGCAAGTATGATGATAAGAGCTCTCACTAAAAGTTACTGGCCACGGGTGGTAGGCAGTCCCAATTACCAGTCTTAGCATGGTTCCTATTAAAGATTTGTCACATTCCAAACTGACACTATAGAATGCCCAGCAAGAATAAAACATGCTTTTCTTGATTTGGTAATTGTTCTTATAATCCCTTTTTAACATCTTTTCCTCTTAAATCACATTCCTGACAACTGAATTTAATTCACTTAATTGAAATAGTTCATATATTAAACCATTTATTAAGCAAACAAAAAAAGGTTTCTCTGTTGTGTAAAACTCATCCCTTATTTGCACTGTTAAAGTCAGAGTAGGTGGTTAATCGATTAGGGAACTATATTCTTCTATTTCTTAGGAACTGTATTCAAGTATGCACGGAATTTGTTTCACTTAACCTTTAGTATAAAAAGGGAAAAAGAAAAAAAATCTTTATGCTTAATCCAATTACTTTCTGAACTATTAAAAATCACATTTAAGACCTCACAATAATTTCTAAAGACAACAAATTTCCTTACTTGAGTTGAGTATCTTTGGGACAAAACTGCAGCCGATCAAAATCTTTAAAAGACAAGAACAAATCAATGATTACTCACAACTTGCACAGAGCAATTATTTTCAAACAAAGCCACTCGACAGGGGCTAGGCTGGCACTTACCAAGTCCACATTCTCCTACGGCTACAACTTTCCCCTTATTGTTTTCAGCAACATTTAGCAACTCCATTAAGTAAAGATCAGGGTCATTCTTTTCAAATTCATCGCATCTTGTAGGGTGACATCCAACTGTACTGAAAAACATATCTAACAAAAATAATGTCTTAATATTTTCAAAATATTTTTCATATGTATTAATTGCTATATGAAAATGACACAGTACCAAATAATTTCAACTGGTTAATCTTTAACAATAGCCATTAACTATGCAAACTACCAGAACTGCATTAATCATATAAAATTTTTTGGAATAACTTAGCAAAGCAGGACATCAATGTGAAAACTGCCTTAATGTATTGATTAAAAATAATTCAACTCTTTCCAAAGCTTGGTACTTACTGAGCCTCATAGAATGGAAAATCAAACAGTTCCTTGGACAATGAAATGTCATAACCTAATTTTATATTTTAGAGTCACTGTTGATGTCTCATTTCATTGATTTAATTGTTTAAATGCATTCTCAAAAAAAAAAAAAAAGGTGATATAAAGAGGTACGAAAGGAGATTATTTTTCCTAATAAAAAATAAAGCTCTTTTATTTGGGGGCCAGACTTTGATAGCTTTAATTGATGAAACACGAACATGAAGTCAAAAAGGGATTTTGAGCCAACAGTCATATGAAAAGATGCTCCTACTCCCTGGCTATCAGGGAAATGCAAATTAAAAAGCAATGAGAGATCACCTTATACCTGAGAGACTGGCTTTTATCCCAAAGTCTGGAAACAGCATATGTTGGCAGGATGTGGAGAAAACGGAACACTTTGACACTACTGGTGGGAGTGCAAATTGGTGCAACTCCTCTGGAAAACATTATGGAGATGCCTCAAAAATTGAAGATGGAAGTCCCATATGATCTGGTCATTCCACTTCTGGGTGTTTATCCAAAAGATACAAAAACAATAATTCACAGAGATTTATGTATCCCCCATGTTTACTGCAGCTCTATTCACAATAGCTAAGAAATAGAAACTACCTAAGTGCCCAACGTCAGATGAAGGGATAAAGATGTGGTGCATATAGACAATGGAACACTACACAGCCCTGAGAAGAGGTGAAATCCTATCATTTGAATCAACATAGATGGATCTAGAAGGGATGATGCTAAGTGAAATAAGTCAAAATAAGAAAGATAAGACACCAGATGACCTCACTCATAGGTGGAATCTGAACAGACAAAAAAAAGGAACAGATAAAACAAAACCAACCCTTGGACACCTGCTTCAGAACAGGGGTCACCAGTAGGGAACAGGGCAGGCAGGGGAGAAGTGGTGGTGGAGCCCCCTGGACAATGATAAAGAACACTTGGTAATTTGGTGGAGGGCAGGGTGTGTTGACATATATATGAAGAATGGGGAACCTACACATATGAGTTTATTTTAATGTGCAGAACAAGTTACTAAAATAAAAAATAAAAAAAAAGAAGAAAAAAGGGGGTGCTTTTGAGTAGCTGTTGCACCCGAACCTATGAGGGAGGAGAGTGTGGAGCATTCCTTTGGTTCTCATGCAGATGTTTCCATGCAAAAGGAGGCATTAAAGCAAGGAGGACACACGCACATGGAGAGGAGTGGAAGAGGGCTGATAAGGGAGACTTGAGAACTTTCAAAAGTCTGTCTGGATACAGAAAGCATGGAAGACAATATTTCTATATGCTCAAAAGCTTCCTGGAAGATGATTATTTTTATGAGCAATAAAGTGTCAGTGGACCCTGAAGAGAAGTATGCATGCATATAGAAAGATTTCCATTAAAACTAGTTTTTAATAAGTAAATCAGTATTTTAAAAACAACAGGATTCCTACATGTCTAGCACATAAATGACACATAAAGGTTTTAGGTAACCAGTATTCCTTTAGGAATCAAATCTAAAACCTTATAGACTGGACATGAAAAATGTGTGACCATAAAGTGAGCACATGAGTCACCATTTCGTTATTACTTGCAGTCCTAGGGCCTTACATAGGGTCTTGTTTGCATAATAAATACTGAAATAAACTTTCACTGTGTAAGTTAAAAAGAGCAAATAAAAGGTAACTCATCTCTTAAACACATTATAGCACACATGCAAACGCTCTAAATTAGGAATACCTGAGGTTTAATTATAGACCTGGTGAATTTAATTCTCATTGACTGAAATCCTAAAGTAATCTTTAAGTACAAGAGGATTTTATCAAGCATCTGATATACCAACAGCACTCTGAAATTTGTTCATCTTAATCATGTCCCAATGAAATCAGTCGATTTTCCTGGCATAGTATACCTGAAGCAGTTCTCAGAAAGACTTCTTCAAAATAACTCAATTCCTATTTTTTCTTTTTTTTTTTTGGTAAAAGTAATATGAGGATACCATTTGTCTGTGCCAAATGAAGCGCGTCTTTACTGTCTTGTAGGTTTCCGCCTGTAATCATAAACTGAAATAGAAAGAAAAGAGCTGACTACAACAGGGCATCAACAAGTGTTGCAAACATGCCTTCACACTTTCATCAGAATGTTTCTCTTTCTTGGAATATCACACACCTACCCTTCCTTTAAAATTCAACTGCAAGATCATCTCCAATGGAGAGTGGTCCTCGATAGCTTCTGTCTCCACACAGGTCCTCAGCAATATGGGAACCACAACAGACAGAATTCATCACCCCTTCCTATTAAAAAGTATCTAAATGTCTGTCTTTCCTACTAGACCATGGGTCCCTGGAGAACAGAGGTCATGTGATAGGAAAGTCTTAATAATGAAGGACCTCTACATTTAGAATTCTGTTGTCGAAGTCAGTGATTCAAGTGATGACTAACTTAACAGTTCTCTAAGTGGAGGACCAGAACTCCCGGGGGATATGTGAGGGCAAAACTACGATCATGATAATATTAAGTCTGTCATTTTCACTCTCATTCTGTCACAGGTATGCAGTAAGGTATGCCCGAGGCTACGCGCTGTGCAATACAACAATGGACTGACTGCAGAAACAGATATGAAAGTTCAGTCGTCTACCAAGGCATGTATTCAAGGGAAGCCAAAAATGTAAAACCATTTCACTCATGTCACTAATTCTTTGGTTTGGAAAAGACTTACATGTCATAAAAATATGTTATCTGTGTTATATAATGGTCTGTCTGAATTTTAAAATGAGTATATATCTAAAAATTTTCTCAATTTTAATTTCCAATATAGTACATATCAATAGATGAAATCCACATCAACAAAAGCCCCATGGGGTCCTCAATAATAAAGAATGATGTGAAACCAAAAAGTTTGGAAATCACTGGGTTAATATAGTGATGAATTCTTTGCAGGGAAATGTATGGCTCTTGGCAAAGCAGCATACTTCCCACAGAGGCAGGCATTGGAATCCACCCACAGGTTAGAAGAGGTCCTCGCTGAGTGTTAAAAGGAAGAAGCCACACAAGCTCTGTGTTGAGGGTGATGACTGAGGCAGTCCTGTTTCACGACACGTTCTTCTAAGGAAGTGATTTCAGGACGCTGATGAGGATTTTCTAAAGCAATACTTCAAGAATCTCACTGAACTAGAAGGGAGACTGCATTCTAGGAATCCACTTAAAAAGAAAACATAAAACTAACTGCTACAAATGACAAACGTTTTCAGGTAGTAACTCACACTAGTATGACAGACATTGGTTATGTATTCAGGGAACCATAAGAAAACTCTTGACTGCCTATAAAACACAGGAGAAAGATAATGACAAACATATTGGGAAAACTTGGTTGACTAACATTACCTAACTAATATCACACACGTACTTCAATTATAGAAAATAGCTTCCAGTGAAGTCTAACTTTAATTTTATTGACAACTTTTCCAAATTAGATGACAAACGCAGGGCAGGAGTAGCTTACCGTGATGGTGGCGGTGGTGGTGACGACAGTGTTGCTCCGCCATAAATATCATAAAGGTTATTTACTTCATGACATGGGCAGTACTAAGTGCTTTGCATTCCACACTTTATTTAGCCTCACAACAACTCAATTAGATAGTATTATCCTTCTCTACTAAGGGAGGAGAAAATAAGTCTTAAGAGATGAAGCAGGTTTCCGGGGTTACTGAACGGAGGAGCAGTCGCTACTGAATGTGCTGATACCACACTATGGGATTTAGCCTTATTTCCTGTGTGCATGTGTGGACTGTCTTGCTATTTTTTAAAAACATAAAAACTAAAAAGAAATAGATACTCAAAGAATTTGACAAGATAATATTCATTTGCTTAGAACTTTCTGAAAATGAGAATTTTCCTCATCCTATTACTGTAAAAATGAAGTATCCTCTGTTATTTGAAATAGTATACTTATAAAAGCTAAACCTGAAGACAGATACATGTCTTCTTGATGAGCGCTTAATTCTAACAAATACGAAATTACAAGACTTATAAAAATGAAATGATACAATCTATTAAAAGTGGCTCTAAGAAGCTTGGTAATTCAGGGAGGTTTTCGTTTTTGTTTTTACAGGAAAGGTGCAGGTAAGAATAAAGGCGAGCAGGCAGGCAGGAAGAGAGAAGGAAGAAGCAGTTATTTTTCATTCGGCCATTCACACTGGCTGCTTCCCTGTGCACCCAGAACTCAAAGTGACGGAACTCAAACTGGCCTGCTTCTTCGGAGGCGGCTGACCCAACCACTACTCCACCAGGAGGCACCTCAGATAGGTTTTGTAAAATAATTCCCAGACTTTCCCATAGACCTTATTCATGATCACGTGAAGAACAGCCCATGAGGCGTGTGTCACTTACACTGCTGTGAACTCAGTACAAGTATTTCATTAAATGCCAGGTGTGATGTGGGCTCTTTCCCTTCTATTCTGCAATATTTGAACCAAAACTGAGCTTAACAAAATCCTCAAGTGTAAGAGAAATTAAATGTTACCTTTTGAACACCAGTCTGAACAGCCCTCTGTATTACATCCTGTAAGTCATCTATAAAAGATAAACCCCACAATAAGAAAACCTGGTGAGTGAATAGTTATCCATTTAGTTGTGCTTTCATTACACTGATCAAAAGGGGGACGTGACAAAAATTAGGAAGTTTAAACTAAAGATTCAATTCACTCACTATAATTTAAATCACTTGTCATGAAGTTAAAGCTTATTGTTATTTTTTTAATTAAAAAAAATCATTAGTTTTCCATTGTTGACCTTATTATTTATTTTTATTAAGACTTTCAGAATGTATGTGTAATGCTGCCTAAAACATGATATCTTTTTATAAATTTTGGTTAATGCTGTATAGCTAGAATTATTATTACCACCAAGGACAATAATTTTATTTCCCGACAACTAATTTTTTTCTTTTTTCCGAAATTCACGGTTATGTAACAATAAACTTCTCTGGGACAGTAAGAGTAATCACCAGGTTCTGATAGGTCTGAGAAAAATAGATAGCACTATTAAATAATGATTATCATAATAATCCATTAATGATGTTATATTTGTTATCACAGTAAATGTGATTATTATAGAAAAGTATGATATTGATCACAATGAAACAAACACATGTAAATAAACATATATACATAGTCACAAAGCATGAAACTTATTTAAATGCTACAAAGGCAAGCTAAGGAGAATGTAGTTTATTCAGTAGTCTAATGTTACCATATGTGTAACAGAAAAACATCACCTAAGCTTTGACATGAAGTATAAGACTTATGAAAATAACATTAACTTTTCTTCCTTCAAGGGGCATCTGACACCCCTATATTTATACTTTTCACTGAGTATTGCTAAAGGCACAATAAGATTAGCTTCTGACTTCTTGTATTGAAATGTGCAATTCCGTATCATCGACAACCACACCACCAAAATTTCCTGTTTGCACTTTGGTAATAACAAGTATAGTAATTTTCTAGGCAATATTCACAGGCTAGTTTACTGGAATAATTCTACTTTCAAAAATGTGTCTTCATCATTTCCTGCTTAGTCATCTCAGCTGACAAAATAATCCTTGTAAAGTGAGCCTGTTTTGATAAATATAAGCCATTTTCCTCTCAGCTAAGCTCTTCATCAATCTCTGAAGAACTTCTGTCTGCCCTCAGCACACTGCAGGTGGAGGAGCCAGCAGGAAGGAATGGAAGGAATGGAGAGGGGAAAGCACGCCAGGGGAGGTGGAAGTGGTGTACTTTTCTTAATCACTGCCTCTCTGTCTCCCAGCTAAAAATGCTTTCAAAATCCTAGATATTACACTACTCTTCAACTAAGTACTTTTAAAATTATGTACCCTATTCTTCAATTGCCAAAAGACTAAACATCTAGTGCTGTTTGGCTTTACATAGTTACTTCAAGTTCTATATTTGAAATTATAAACATCTACAGATAAGAAGGGCTTAATTAACAATTAACACATTGTTATAAGAGGTGCTTTATAAATGCTCATTATTATTTACCAATATAGCTTAGCTGTGTTTGACTTTACTATTTTATCCAAGATGAAAAAGTCCTTTTATATGTCGTTTGTAAGAATGAATTATGCTTTCAAGATCTTTGAGGCAGAAATTGGCTTCCAAGAGAAACTATTCACCTTAATAAAAGAAACATTTACCTTGATGCTTTTGAACTCCCCGATAAATTCCTCTGAACATAGGATCTGTCAAGTTGATACCAGTATCTGTGGAAAGCAAAAGTAAACGTTATCATTATTAAGCTTGTATTTGAAACCTCTACCTTAATTAAATAAATGTGTTACTGAACTGTTCATTCACAGTATCTAAGCACCTACCACTTGTCAGTTACTGTGATAGACACTGGAGGCACAAAGATGAGTAAATAGAACTTCTCTCACCAAACTCACTGCAGACTTGGAAAGGCACCCATTACAGAAAATAAGAAACACTATGGGGGCGCCCTGGTGGCCTAGCAGTCTGGGGACAGTCCCCCATACATCCCAAGCTCCCTAGTTCAAGACCCAGAGGAACAACCAGTGTGAACAACTAAATACAATAAAGCACTCTTCCTCCTCTCTTTCTGCCTGCTTGCCTACTTGCATCTTTCCTTTAAAAGTTTTTTGTGTTTGTTTTTTCACAAGCAGACACTGACCCTGAGGAACACAGGAGAGGAACACCAGCCTGTGTGGCTCAGTAGAGGCATCCAGAGAGAAGGGACCCCTGAACTGCATCTTAAAGAATGAATTACCCAGTAGAGGAGGGTAAACTGGAGACAGGAAGCAGCAGGAGCAGAGTCCAGGGTGTGAAATAAAAGCCTCTTTGGGGAGAGCTTGGGGTTCTTCCCGCTGGTACTAGCAACAAAGACACCCTGATTAGGGTAATGCCAGTGGAGGTACCGAGGGGAACACATTGTTTCCTTTAGTCATCAAATATTTACAAAGCTCAACTCTTGTGCCTTTGTAAGCAGTTAGGAGACACAGAAATGATGAGGAACTAACAATGGGTCTCTCTGCCCTCCAGGAATTCAGTGCTGTGGGAACTACACATGTAAGTGGTGACACGTTTCTCTCCTGCACTGCTGTACCCCCGGAACCCAGCACAATGGTTGCCACGCAGTAGGAGCTTTAAATACAGTGTCTGCACATGATTACTGCATGCATAGGAGCACAAAGGAGAGGCAGTAACAGTGCTGGCAGGGATGGTGAGGAAGGCTTCACGGAAGAGCTAGATCTGGAAGAAACCTAAGGTTTTAAGCTGGAGAAAAGTGTGTTCTCCACGCAGATGTAGGTACACACTGTACTTGTAAGACTGGAAGAGATTTATTTGCCTGCAGAATGGGTTCTCAATGAAAGTGCTTTTGCAGCCCGTTTTCTGCTAATCCCCCACTCCCCATACACATACACAATATTTAGCAATGTCTGTATTCATTTCTAGCTGTTACAACTGAGGAGAGTGCTACTGCTATGAGACTGGAAGCCATGGGGGTGGCTAAACACCCGACAATGCACGGGACAGCCGCTCCTGCAGTTATCCCGCTCCAGCAACAAGTACTGTTCTTAATAAACCCTGCTGCAGAGTATGGAGGAGGGAGGAAAACAGGTTTAGTTAGAGTGGGAGGGCCCTGGGCAATAAAAAGGCCTTCTTTATTTAAAATAGACACGTTTTAGCTTTTAGCATGAGGAGAGACTCCCAGTTCATGGTATGTAGGAGGTAGGAAGCATGTGCTGACCAAAAGCTCTCTAATTATTGCTGCTGACTTTCAGCTTCTTCTTGGTATATTTCATTCTGATTTCTGCCTGCTGGCCCTCTGCCAGTGGCACTGCTTCACTATGAAGACAGACCTGAAAGATGAATGGAAGTTTGGATAATCCAAGAGATGGTGGAAGAGTATGCCAAGCATTTGAAGCAGTGAAGGAAAGACACAGGGCAGAAACTTTCAGGGAAATCTGGCCAACAGCAGATTTGCCAACAGAGGGTGGGAAATGAATCCACACCTGGGACCCTATGAAGGGCTGTTAGCACCCAAACAGTGAACACTAGAAAGACACTACAGGGCAGGGGGTTCAGTAAAATGGCTCACACAGGATCAGCATCTAGAGATTTCCCTCAATTTACAGTGGGATTATATCCTGATAAATGCACTGTTAAATTGAAAAGATGCCAAATTGAAAACTGGCAACAGAATATTGGTTGTTTACCTCCTTGATGGCCTGGGGTAGAGTGAGAAAGGAAACAGGGAGAGGGGAGGCCCTTCTGCCTAAAATAATTCTTCACAAGGGCCAGTCTACAGTCGCCTACCACTTGTGATCACTAGGGGCACAGAAATGGTCTTTTCTTCTAAATCATTTCCCTTTTATGCAGCAAAGAGATTAGACTTTTCCAAAGCTTACTTGAAAATGAAGTGAAAAACATAAAACCAACAGCAAGTAAATTTAACAAGTAAACTGTATGATACTAATTTTAAAAGCTAATTGCAAACTGGCTTCGAGGCTCCCTTTACAAAGCATTTCCATGTCCTTTCACCGAACCTGGATGGGGGTTAAATTACTCTTCGAGGCCTACCTTGAGGCAGATATAATGGGTGAGGTCATTCCAGGTGACACTGCTTCCTCTTAAACCTTCCTGACGTGGGTGCCTACACATGAGCCTGCAGCCAGCGGACGTAATGCTCTTCAGTGCCGAGCTCTGGACCAGGTGAGCCTTGGGTTTATGGACACGCTGCACAGCTCCGCCGCCAACCTTCCCCTTATCCGCAAGAATCTCTTGTGATTTAGTCCTGGCCCCTTTCTTTCTGATGTTTACCTTAAGCTCACTCTCAGGCAGGTTTAAGAGCTGCTTTCATCTTTCAGTGAACAGGCCGCCTTGCATGAGGGTTGGTGAAGGGATTCAGATCACGCCACCTCAAAATACGCTGCTGGGGCGTACTGGCTATTTTGAGCGGAGGGCACTTGAGAAACAGCAGATACAGGAAGAGCTCTCCCATCCCCCTTTCTAAAAGCAGGTCAGAAAATCTCCCCAGAGAAAAACACCATCCCTGTCCCAGAAAGAGGACATTCTTAGCACCAGGCTGAGAGTTAAGCCAAAATGGATCTGTACAAACCCCAATATCCCTTATCTTTCGTGTATTTCCTAGTCATTGTCCTACGGTTTCATGCCTCAAGTCCAAGACCCTTTGTCTGACCACATTCCCGCTTAAGCTTCTGAAGTTAAGCTTCTTCAGGTTTTCATTTTCTTCTGGAAGACTCCCATGTACATGCAAAGAACTATTTATGCTTTCTCCTGTTAATGTGTATGTGAATTTAATTTTTAGGCCCAATCACAGAAGCTAGGAGCAGAGGACAGGGTCTTTCCTCTCCTAGAGGCAAATATCTTTTTTCTGGACTCTCTGATTGGCATCTGTTTCCTTAAGAAGTTCTCGCATACACTGGATGGCCTCTGGTCTCCCAGTCCTGCCCCATCTACTCGCCAACAAACACCTGTAGGGTGATTATGATAATTAATATGTCAATACAGAAAGGTCAGAGAAAAGTTCAAACTGATCATCTAAAAGCATTCTGTCTGTGAGGAAGTTCCAAGAATTACAGTTAAAAAAAAAAAAGGAACTGAAATTGTGAAAGAGAATGGGCTCTGGAGTCAGAATCCCTGACATTATGACTTCTTTATTACTGAATACTGTCCTGCAAGTCAGTAGGACTTCTGTGCCTCCATTTCCTCGACGGTAGGGTAGACGTGTAATCTCCTTCCAAGGATGAAATGTGGCTCAAATTAGAAAATAAACGTGAAAGCATTCTGCAAAGTCAAAGTTTTATAAAATGCAATTATTATTAGAAAGCACAGTATAAATTCTGTCACATTGCAACAACATGTGGAATTGTATTAACATTAATTATATTGTCACATCACATTAAGTGGTTCATGCTGCCAATCCAAGACAATTATCAGACAAAAAAGCAAGTCTGTCTTTTTCCATATAAGGTTCACGGTGTAATCATAAAATAAGGCAGTCAAAATCCTGTTATTTAACTTGCTCAAAATGTTCTGATCTATAATAAGGGATGTTATCTTTTAAACTAAAAGGTTATGATCAGAAATATGTCTATTAGTAATCAACTCAAAAAAAGATAAATAAGGAAAATCAGTCAAGGAACATTCTGGTGGAGCAGGGGTTGGGCACAGTCCATATGCATCAAGGGCCCAGGTTTGTACCTCGGAGCCAATGGAAATAGCCAAATAACTAAATAAAATAAAAATGCTGCTTCCTCCGCTCTCTGCCTACCTGCCTCTGCTTGCCATCATTTCTGCTTGCAAATTTCCTTTAAAAAAATAAGGAGAGAAAGATAATCAACTTCTACCCAGCTCCAGCCATAGACTTAGCTTGAAAAACTAAGAAAGTACAAGATGGGGGTGGGAAAGAATGACAAGAAGGAAAATGGTGTAACTGAAAATGACTGTTTTTGATTGGGGAAAATTGAGGGACTCCTACATTTTATTGCTTGTCACCTTCAACAGATCAGTGGTGATTCTTTTCCACTAATTTTTTTCTTTAAGTAACTGGCTTTAAAGGCAGTATCTGCTTTTAAATCTACTTCCAATATTAATGAGTTCTATTTTTCAAAACAAAGAGTAGAAAACTATTTGCAACCAAAAGAAAACCACGTCTCCAAGTTAATGCCTCACTGGGTCAGCAAATCATGTCCTATCACACTGTCTCCTATGATCTAGGGACCAACAGGGATAAGAAAAAGGACATTTAAAATTGTTTTAGATTTACTTAGCTGTGAGATGTAACTTCGAGTTTACAGGGAAAACTGGACATTGGCGAACAAGCAAAACACTGCCACAGAGAAACAGAAAACCCCAGACAACTGCACTTTGGGGGGACAACCAGCCAAGCTCCTTCTTCATGAGTGTCGTGCACAAAAGAAATGTGCATGCCCCCTCGAGTGTGGCTCAGCTTGAGATGCTGCTGATCTGGGGCAGCTCGCAGGCAGGCAGTAAGAACTCCCGAGTCTCTGATAAAACGCGGCCTCCAATGAAACTGCACGGTGAAAATGGGAAAGAGCCAGAATGGAAAGAGTAAAACAATTCAAGAGACAGTGCCTGAAGAAACCGGGTGCAGAAAGCACTGGACTGGGGCGCAGGGAGTGGGAAGGGGGAGCACTTCCTGAAGTGGACAGGATGTACAGATGTCGGCAGTACTTGAGAACCGGAAGAACAGAGAGTTGAGTGAAGTATTTCTCAATTCCCCAAAAGCTGGTAAAGAAAATGATGGGACAAAAAGGGAGTATTTTTCTGATATTGAATCTGAAGCCACTGACACGTCAAAAGGCTGCGCCAGAGGTTTTGATCCTGAACACATAATCGTGACACAGAGGGCAGTGGAGAATATTTCTCATGACATGGAAGGGTGCAGATGAGGCAGACTGGGTGCTGGTCAACGAGGCAGATAGGAAGTGTCCTCCTGTTATAACTGCTTTTTATGAAGGGAGACTAGCTTGCATTCTTGTCCAGAAGATGAAGATCAGTAATTATATGTATCACTTTCTGTACATGCATCCATAAAACCTGAGTCTTGGTTTTTATAATTTATTATTATTTATTATTAGTTTGAAGAATCAGCTACATACTACTGAAAATCAAGTTTGAGCCATTCATTTTGAAGTTAAAAATGCAGGATTGTTGGGAGTTTTATTTGCATCTATAACACTAATCACTGAAGAAATAAAAGCCTTCTGGTGGCTCCCATCCCTTCCCCACCACCCCAACCTGGGACTTGAACCCAGAGGTATGTGCTCTTTGTCCTTCAGAAGCTGCTAACCTAACGGCTACTCCACCAGGGCGCACCTTTATTTTCTTTTTTGGACATTTGCCAAAACAAAGATGACATTTCACAACCATAGTTAAGCTCATGTTTCTGGAAAGCCATCACTATGAGCAATCAAAGAAATAAATCACTTTAAGGTAAACAGATTTTCTTGAAGTCTTAGCCTTCAAATTAAATAGATATGTCATTAGACAACTTAAATATAACAAACAATGTAAATTGAACAATTTAAAAGCAGCTATATCAGAATCCATATATCTACCATCATATATAGGCAAATTTATTTGCAAAATCTCTGAAAGGAAAATGTTATCACTGCCAACACTCTCCCCACCCAAGTGAGAAAACTAGATAAATCCTGGTGTTTTACTTAGCCAAACAAGACGTAGTTAAGTGGACATTTAAAGGCTCCTTCTAGGGAAACATTCCTTCCCAAAGAGTTGAAATCCCTCATGGGACCAAGGTCACGAGTCATGAGACTTTTAAGACTCCTCCTGGAAACCTGATGGTTAGTGATGCTGACAACTTATTAGGGCCAGATGAGATAACTGGGTGAACTTGTAATCTAAACTCTTGACTTACCTGTTTTTTCTTTACCCTGACTCATTCCTTTCAAGTAGGCTCAATATTTTCAGTATTCAGCAACAGGCAAGAAAATAGTAACTCTAGTAATCAGAATGTTTTTCAGCTGTATACTGCTTACTTTATTGTAAATACTAGTGAACAGTGTTCAATAGTTTTATATTCCTTTATGAAGACAAAAAGAAAAGAAATATGCACGATTGAGGGATTAGTAAACTACAATTTCTAGGCCCCCTGAGCTAAGACTAGCTCATTTTTAAATAGTTGGGGGGAAACCCCCAAAAGAATAGTAATTTGTGGGACAGGGGTAGGGGGCAAGTGGTGGCGGAGCCCAATGGACAGTGATGAGGAACACTTGGTGATCTGGTGAAGGGCAGGGTGTGTTGACATATATCTGAGGAATGGGGAAGCTGCACATATGGGGAACATATACGTATGAGTTTAATTTGTAAAACAAAGTTACTGTAATAAAATACTAAAAAAGTTTGAAAAAAAAATACTATTTTACATGATTTTACGAAATTCAGGTTTCAGTCTCCCAAAAATTCTACTGGAAAACAGCCACATCCTTTGTTTACTTATTATCTTGCTTTCTGAGTGGCAAGGTCAGAGTTGAGTAGTGGCAATAGAGATCACATGACCTGTAAGATAAAAATATATATATACAATATGGTGCTTTAAGGAAAAGGTTGGCCAATCTTTGCGCTGGATTTAAAAACTTAAGGGACAACCAAATGTGTGGCTCTGGACAGGATAGTGTTTTGAACATGACCATCTTATAAAAGAAGCTCCAGAGAGCTCTCTTGCCCCTTTCACCATGTGAGGACACAGCCTGGCTGCAGTTAACAATCAGGAAACAGGTCCTCACCAGAACGCAACCTTGCTGGGACCTCGATCTTGGATTTCTAACCTCCAGAACTGAGAAGTAAACTACAAGCTGCCCAGTCTGGGGTATTTCATTACAGTAGGTACTAAAACAATCCGTGACATTACCTCTCTCTGTCTGCATGTACCAAGAAGGTAGATTTATCTCCAAAATCTCTTGAAATCTATGCACTTTTTTCCATCTCTACCACTACCATCACATTCCAAGAAGGAAACTCCAGCCTGGATGCCACTCTGGCCCCATTCCATTCTATTCTCCAGCAGATCCAAGGTTTCTTTTCATGCATAAGTTAGATCATGATATCCTTGACTTGTGATACTTAGGGTAAAAACCAAAGTCCATAACATGGCATGATCTTCAGCTCTGCCTATCTCTCCAGCTTATTCTATCTTCCTTCTCCTGTCCCTTCCCTATGTCTCTCCGCTCCAGACCACTGGCTCTTCCTTTAGATCTTCAAAAGTATCATTCACTCTCTTGCCACAGAATGTTTGCACAGGTTGTTCAGTTTGGAAGCTTCTGCCTTTCTTTACCTACTTAATTCAATCTTCTTTCAGCACACAACCCAAAGACACCTTTTCTACCCTCCCAAAGTTTTGTTCCTCAAGTGCTGAATCATGTGTCTTTTCTTCAGATCTCTCTTCTTTGTAGTTACAGCAGTCACTAATGTACTCAGGAAGCTGCCTGTCCACCACTAGACTATGAAGAACACAGCTAAGGATAAACCCTAGGTACCCAAGAGCCCGCAGCTGTAAGGTCTTAAGAGGCAGTTACACTACTAATCACTGCTGCTCTCACTAGCTCATTTGAAGTTGAGGGAGGCTGCTAGGTTAGGAATCATCTAAAGCCACACTTCTCAAACTGGGTGTGTTCCAGAAAATATGCAATATTGTAAGGTTTCCTGGAGTACCAATTTTACTTCTTTTAAGATTTAGGAAATTTAAAAAAAAAACAACTTTAATTTAAAAAGGGCACTATAAACACGAGACATCCAAAAATACTTTTGTAAATGCATCAAGATTTGTAAATGTATTCAGAGTGTGGTGGGTGTTAAGAGTACTGAAAGAGCATTTTTGAAAAGGGAGGTTTCACTGCAGTGTGATACTGGGATAAAGTCACAGAAATTTAGTCTCAAATCTAACCTAGGACACAACGTTGAGAGTGTTCTTAGGAGGATACGATTCATGTTTTCCATAATCAAAAAAAGTTCTGCTTCCAGCCCACCATCCTCACAACTGAAACACTGGACGTAGTTTCAAGGGGCGGCCGTTTATGTCATTAGACAAGGGGCACCTGCAGAAGGCTCACACCCTGGGGATAGCCAGTTGTCTGTTTTTCTCCCCCAAATGCCCTGTCGTGTCTCCCCCGGATGGGGAGGCCCGCGGAGCAGGGGCCGAGCGTTTCACGCCCGGTGTTCTTAGGCCGGGGCAAGGCCCACAGGTTCCCAGGAACAGCGTCAAGGCCGAAGTGACTGGACCGGCCCTCGAGGCCGTCATTCTCTAGGCCCGGAGCGGCGAACCGTGGGAGGCGCACATGGGCTGGAGGGGAACACAGCGAGCGGCCTTTCCAGCTTTTAACCTCCTTGCTTCTCTTTAGTAAACACAACAGCGAAGTGAAAGCCACGTAGTCACAATCGCACAGCTCGTGAATTTTCACAAACAAGCACATCCGTGAAACGAGCACCTAGACCAAGAACCGGAACACGACCAGCACTCAGAAGCCTCCACGCGCCCTATTCCATTGGATGCGCTTTCAACCTTCCAGGGGCGGACAGCTCAGGTCGTGGGCCCTCCCGGGAAAGTCTGAAGGGACCAGACAACTCCTCTTACCCACGAACTTGAAGCGACTCATGACTGCGGGCCCAGCTCCTCCCCGGCGGAAGCGGAAGTGGCCATTCACCCCGCCCCGCCAGTCGCCCCGCCCCTAGTTCCGGCTTCCCGGGAGCCCCCGCGGCCGCTGAAGGTGAACTGGCTGTCATGGCGGTCTGTGTGCCGGGGGCCTACCTGACCCACCAGCAGAAGGTGTTGCGGCTTTATAAGCGGGCGCTGCGCCATCTGGAGTCGTGGTGCATCCACAGGTGGGAGAGGGAACCCAGGGTGCGGGAGGTGGCCCCAGAGGGCCTCCGCGAGACTGAGAGGCTCAAGGACTTCGGGGACGGAGTGGGATGGTGGCCTCTGCCCCAGACAGCCCGCTTGTGGAGCCGGGATGGAATCCAGGCTCGTGGCCCGTAATTGCGAGACCTTGGAGAGTTGCTTTTCTGGCCCCGGACTGTTTTGTGTTGAGGGGAACAGTCCCGGGACCCCCTGCAGAAGGTTCCATGGCGAAAAATGCAATAAAGGAAAATGCCTGAAACAATCATTGTCTTGGACCTGCCGCTCACCAGGTAACAGCTTTCTTCATGACCTCGTTCCCGTTATCAGCAGCAAATAATATGTGCTGCATTTCTGTTAGCTCTCCCAACACTTCTAGGAATTAAAGATTACTTAGCCCTGTTTTACAGGTGAGGAAATACAGGCATAGAGTATGTCAGAAGCCCCAAAATAACAAAATTAAATCAGTGACTCATAAAAGTTGTAATTAGACTGTTGTGCCCACACGGAAAAGACAATTTGCAAACAACGCTCAGAATAGAATAAGGCTCTATATTGTAATAAAGCAGCTTATGTAATGAGGAAGCAGTAACATTCTTCACCGTGATTGGTTATAATATTCGAATTTTCTGTGGATTGGATAGTAGTTACATCAACTTTGGGAAACAGTTTAAGGTTAGCTTCAGCTTTCCGGAGACTTCTATAAGTGAGAAATGGCCCACAAGTTAAACTGATTTTTATCTGCTCAGGGAATTTTCAGGGCAGCTCTCTATTTGTTTTTTGTTTTAGCACGAATAACTTGCCAGGCTAGAAATAAAACATCGCCAATTCATCATCATTCTCCCATCTCTCCCATCAGTTTTCTTTTCAGCTTCATCCAGTTCTTTTTATCTTCACCTCCCACATAATTTCTTTCCTCTCTCCATCTGAGACTAGCTTTAGAACGTCGTCTTAAAACATAAAGATTTTCATGACTTAGATGCCATGCAACGTCAGGTGACAATCGAAGATGTGTGAATGCCAGGTATCTCCTCCCTCGTTAGAATCCTAAAACCTAGTCCCAAGAGAAAAGCTTCTGGGAAAAACCTTTACACTGTGGAAAACTAAGGCTGAACAGATTGTGGAGGGTATTGCTGAAGCCCAGATTGTATATTTGTGATTGTTGGAAAATCATCTGCCTATTTCTTTTGCTAGAGTGGAAGATGGCCATTGTCAGTGTGGTGTGGTTAGTTTCTTCTCTGACTTTTCCGTGTTCATTCATCTGATAGAACTTGGCAGTTTGGGTTCTATGCTGGATGCTGGATAAATAACATTTATTTAAGTCCTTTTTCTCAGCTGTAGCAACTCATGGATTCATGGGGAGGATGGACATGTGACAAATAGAAAACAGAGAAATATCAGTCTTATAAAAATGAAGTCTATTCATCCCCATTCAGATAATGCTGAACTACATCCGGGAATATTGAGGTCCCACAGTCGTGGAGGAAAGGTTAAAAGGAGCTGCCGTTACATGGATGTGGTTTTTTAAATCTCACTGACATCCTTTCTTCGTTCGTTTGCCCTCACGGTGCCTGTTGTTCCCCACAGTTGTGTCTTAGATGCTCCATTATTGCTTATTTTTGGGAGGCGCTATTGTCTAATGCAGGGACTTGAGTTACCACTTGTGCTTATTTGTCTCTAGAGCTGGATTTCCAACTGTTGTCAGATCACCTGCAATTCTCCAAAACTTAACTGGTCTAAATTCTTTACAACGAAACCCATTTTTTTTCACTATCCCATTCTGATTCTCTTCCCTGATTTCCCACCTTAGTAATTCAGTCACTCCACTTTAAATCTTAAAGTTATTCTCAAGTATTCCTCATGCCCTTTGCCAGTGTCATTCGTGCCTCTGCACCATGTATACTCAGATGCTTACTTTTTGTTTTCCAGTAACTGTGTTTTACAAATTAAAATAAACTCATGGGCATGTTCCCCACATGTGCAGTTTCCTCATTCCTCAGATACATGTCAACACATCTTGCCCTCCACCAGAGCACCACGTGTTCTTCACCCTTGTACTTGGACAATGATTTTTGTATTTTTCCCCCCAATATAACCGCTTTAGTAGTTGATAGCATGAACACTGAGGAGTTAGCAGACTCTGACTGAAGTGTGTTTGTGTAGCTTAGTTCTCCTAACCTTTAGAACAACTTCAGATGTAGCTACTGTTTTTGCACTTTTTATAAGGAAGGAACCCATGGCTGAAAGACTTTAAAATGTTTCCCCCCCATTACACAGCCAGCATGGCAGAACTAAGATGCAGTCCTAAGCAGTCTGATTGGAGGTCCCACTCGTAACTTTGTATACTGAATGTTTCTCTCTGTCCTGTCACTGTCACGGTTGCCTCCTTTGGGCCCGTCTCGTCTGTGGCCTGGATTGCTGTTAAAGCCTCCTGATCTCTGCCCCACAGTTTCTTCTGGAACCTCACTAATTCGCCTAAAGTCATGCTGTTAGTGTCAGTCAGGATTCAGGAGCAGCTGTGTTCGATTTGAGCAATACCATTTTTACCACGTGACAGCTCATACTTGTATCTCCAGAATCCTATCCTACAGGATAGGAGGACATTCGAAAGTTGTCACTGAATAAATATTGAATCAATCAACAGAGGCTATCACTTCACTCTTTTGCTGATTCTTTTCCCTTTTTGTTTAAATCTTTTTTTTTTTTTTTTCTCAGTATTTTATTGAGGGAATTTTGTTTTACCAATTATATGTCAACACACCCTGCCCTCCACCAAATCTTCCTTTATTGGAGAGAGAGAGGGAAAGTAGCTGGTGAGGCTGTGTACAAAAGAGTGGTTGTTTGCTTATTTATTTCTTGCTGCTGGCGTGGTGGGGCCGAAGTTCTGCTTTTCACCAGAAAGGCCTCAGTGGAGGTATAGCCTCTCACAGACAGCGATTCTGCCCCGTCGAGCAGATAATGTTTCTGAACTCCAAAATAATTTTATTTTAAGGGACAAATACCGATACTTTGCTTGCTTGATGAGAGCTCGTTTTGATGAACACAAGAATGAAAAGGATATGGTGAAGGCCACTCAGCTGCTGCGGGAGGCGGAGGAGGAATTCTGGCAGAACCAGCACCCGCAGCCGTACATCTTCCCTGACTCTCCTGGGGGCACCTCCTATGAGAGATACGAGTGCTACAAGGTGGGTGAGGGCAGCAGCGGTCTCCAGTCCCAAACCTGAGTCCTGAAACCATCTGCCTTTTTAGGGGCAGCTAAGAGATTTCTTTCCTGACAGGTATAGGTACTTTCTGAGTGATGTCAGTTTTCCTGCTCAGCTTTTCTTTTTAAATTCAGCTCTAAAGGCTTGCAGTATCATTTTTGCCAAAGTGCCAAATTACGTGATGAATACCTGATTTGGGGACCTTAAAGTTAACTCATTTGGGTTGGTGCTTTGTATTTCTGAGAAATTTTAAGTGATACTTCCAAATGACATAAAGCCAGTCTGGATAATATTTAGAGAACCAAGGTTGGGAGGAATGAGGCCAGTTGGTGGGCCTGACCTTAACTGTTTTCTACCCTAGGCCCTCACTGTTGAGACATCTCCTGTAGCTTGGTCCCTGAGCGCCCTCTGCTGTTCATTGGCTATTAAAAATGCACCTTGATTTTTGTCTTCTGGGTCCTTAACAGGCCCTATTCAGTGGCATAAAAGTGGCCTGTGGAATGACAGGGTGATTCCTCTCCTCATAGGTTCCTAATTGGTGCTTAGACGACTGGCATCCATCTGAGAAGGCAGTGTACCCTGATTACTTTGCCAAGAGGGAGCAGTGGAAGAAACTGCAGAGGGAAAGCTGGGAGCGCGAAGTGAGTCTAAGCTGCATTTGACCACACGGCGTGGCCCTGGGGGTCGTCAACCACGTGCGAAGACCTCGGGTTTTGTTCTCCCTGCGCAGAGGTCCAGATTCCAGCTGCTCTGGCCCCCTGCTCTTCAGATAGACTTCCTTTCTAAGCTGCCAAGTGTCGCAACACAACTGCCTTATAAGTTGGTTACTCTGTATCGCTTGGTCTTTTTGACTTTTCTGTTCCCTAGTTTTGTTTCTCCCGTCCTTCCCTTTGTCCTTTTCCTAAACCTTGTCATACCCTACTATCCTTTAATGCTCCTCTCTGCCAGTGCCTGGGACATTATTATTTACTATCACGGAGGCTATTTTAAACACTTTCTCCAGCTGTAGCGTGAAGATTATACAGGGGAAGGCAAGAGTAGTGGAGAGATTGGATTTTTGTCATCGCTCGTCTGAAGATGATGGCGACCAGCACTAGGGCGGGTGCTGAGGAAACAGATTCAGGAGATCTCTGGGAGGGATTTAAAGAATAGTTGATGGGAATGTGTGAGGAACAAGAGGGAATCATGAATGGTTTCTAGGTTTTGAATTTTAACCTCTGAAGTCTAGTGGAGGTGGTTATGGAGAAAGAAGATGAAAAACAAAATGTGTCAGACAGTGAGCATTCAATTTTAAATTTGTTATATTTAAGCATGTTAAATTTGAGACTCGTGTGAGACATCAAGTACAGATCTCAGTAGGTGGCTTTGGGTGTAGGAACTGAACCTCAGAGGAGAGATTTAAACTGGAAATTGACATTAGTGAGTTGTCACTTGATTTAAAAGTCACAGAATGGAATGTATGAGCTCCTTAGAGAAGGGAGCCTGCAGCTCCTGGCGTCAGGCCAGGCATGGGCACCAGCAGGAGACCGGTCAGGAGCATGATGACAGAGACCAGGAGGAAATGCTGCAGGAGAGGCTGGGGCTGACTCATCTTTGCTAAAATTGCAAAAGGTGGCATAAGATTGAGGACAGGAAATGATGTCGGAAGATTTTGGCTTTAGAAAGTGATCCTGACAGAACTTCCACTGCAGTTCGATCACACTGATGGAGGAGTGGGAGTTTGATCACACTGAGTGGGAATTTGATTAAACTGATAGAGCGAGTGGGAGGTTAGGAAGAGAGGATAGGAGCGGGGGACACAGCTTGAAGTTTTGCTGTGAACACAAATGGGACAGTAACCAGAAAGAATGTAATCTTTCTTTTAAGATAAAAAACAGTGAGGCCTGTGTACTGATTGGAAGATTGGGGCAGCAGAGAATGAGAATGGTGAAGAGATAGCGTAGGCGAAGGAGGAATGTTTCTGAGAAGGACAGTATTCCCAGTAGGCAGAGGGGCCTCAGAGAAGGGGTTCATCTCCGTGACAGTTGAACAAAGTATAAATATACTTGGGCTGAAAGTTTCGCTAATGAGTCTGTTGGCAAATAGACTTTTATGTGAGGCCTTTTTTTTTTTTTTTTTTAGTAAAATGAGAAGCCAACAAGTGGGGGTAGCATTTTGGAGAATGAAAGATGTGATAGTCATGGGGAGAGAAAGGCTTTACTAAGATCACCCTGTGGTGGTGATGGCCACGTGGAGTCGGGAGTACCTCATGTCTGCGGACACCATCTGCCCTGTATTTCTCTCTGTAGCAGTACTGAGCACTATAAGCCCAGGCTTGAAGGTGGGTGATGTGGTTTGTTTGCTGTCCAGAGTGACCGGACTTGAGGGTATTCAAAAAGGAGTACTTGTCACGGCGGGCCAAGCTAGAACAGGGAGAAGAAAGACCGTGGCCGATGCAGAGAGGACAAGCTGGGAGGGAGGGTCTGGGAGCTGCATTGTCTCTGAGTTTCAAGAATTCTTTTCAAGGGGACTCAGGCCACAGAGCTGTGCGGACACCGGTTGGAGAGAGGGGTGTTGAAAGTTGTGATTTTGAAAGTTGTGTGGGCTCTGCTGATAAGTTTAGGACGCTGACTTGGCCGAGGAGGACTGGAGGAAAGTCCCTGTGAGCACGGAGGACAGTGTTTTGTCAGAAATGTCTCCCTGTCTGAGCGGAGAGCACATTGATTCTGCAGGTGATCGCTGTAATCCCGTCTCCACCAAAGCCCCCTCCCGCGCCTCTTCTGCGCTGATATTAACTGCGCGTGCGCTTGCGGCCCCCGGTAACCAGCATCCGGAACGTGATCGTTTGGAGCACGTGTCAGAAAGCCCTTGATGCAGAAAGTGGGCCTCCTGGGTCTTGGAGAACCAAGGGGAGTTAGGCAGTATCCACAGAACTGAGCACTTTTTCACCCATGTTGTCATCTTTATTTCTGTCCTGGTTGCTGTTTGGGGGACTTGAACATTGATGTCTCGGAATTGAGGTTTCTTAATGGTATTTTGGAGCGTCTGGTGGGACAGTGGTATTGGAATGGCAGTTGTCACAGTTGTGCTTGATAAGAGGCGGAGTAGGAGGACGTTTTCAGCTTTGCTGTTTTAAGAATCAGAATAGCTTTTCTGTGCGGGTTAAAGTGGGGGTGCAGAACTAGCGCAGGTTTGTGTAAGAGCACTTCCGAGTGGGGGGCATCGCGGGTGTCATGTGACCACAGTAGAGCTAACCCCCTTCCTTGCGCTCTCCTAGGTTAAGCAGCTCCAGGAAGAAACCCCACCTGGCGGTCCCCAAACCGAAGCTCTGCCGCCAGCCCGAAAGCAAGGTGACTTGCCCCCACTGTGGTGGCACATTGTCACCCGGCCCCGGGAGCAGCCCATGTAGAGACGGGGAAGATGCCCCCGTCATGCCGGCAGGTGAATCAGTTACAGAGCACGTGCACTTGCCCTAATAAAAACAACGCAACACTGTCTGGTGTGACCGATGCGTTCCTTGTGTGAGGACTGTCGCTCCCCCGGGTGCGTGAAAGCGGGCCCCGCTCCCCCACCCGGTCATAGCGGTAGCACGTCACCAACAGGGGGCAACCGTGCAGCGGAACTGGGCTCAGGTGGCCCTGCAGACTGGGGAACACACTCGACACTGAAGGCTTGTTCGTGGCAGGAGTAGAGCCAAGAAGGCAGCTGACACTGAGGACTTAAAATACCATTTGGTCTTGTGACGGTTTCACTAATAGAATGTTTCGTTAAAGAGACAACTCCCTCGGGAGGATGGAGCGTGTGGAGTTTTCTCAGTCGGGGCGGACACTTTTGAGACCCTTCGAGGCAGTGTCCTGAGCTTTACCTCCTCCATGGCAGCCTGATCACCTGCAGCCTCAAAGTGAGGGCACAGCAGGACTCTGAAGAATGTTCTCGAAAAGGTAAAGCCGTTTTTAAAACTGCCAGCCCAAACCAGTGTCCCCTAGTTCTTGATAACGCATTGACACGACAGGGAGTGTTGTAGGGCTCATGACCATCACAGAAGGTAATTTTTGTCATTTTTCCACGTAAGCTCAGTTTGAGTCTCAGTCCATCTTCTAACATCTGACTAAGCCCAACTGACTGTTAAGGAGACTTGAAATGCAGGACTTTTTTTTCCTAGTGGTTTTTTATTTATAATGTAGGCCGAAGCAGTCGTTACAAGGTAGAAGGGAGACACATTACACAATTGTTATTTATACAAGTTTAGAACAAAAAACCGCACAGGGAGAGGTCAACTCTCATACAAACTAGCAACTAAACCACAATAATTTACCTTTAGAAACGATTTATTTTCAGCTGTGACACTGCTTTTACAATATGCAAAAACACAAACAGAACTACGCAAGGTGTTGTCACATTCTTTCTACAGTGAATTTGGCAACGTTTTATATTAAATGTATTCAGATTATACTAACGTTTAAAAACTAAACAAGTGAAAAGCTGTACCGAGGTACAGTTACATCCATTTATTTCAAAGGTTTAAAATACCACTTTCATCTGTGTGATCACCTTGCAGTGATTCCTGCTGCCGCAGAAACCATCAAGCATCATGTGCACAATGCATCAGCTACTTGCAGTCACCCAGATCGGCGGGCTACACCACAGGCACTACTGTTGCTTATATTCTGTAAAAGGAGCTTGTTTTTCAAAGGAAAAAAGCTTACGTAGTTTCTAATAATCATGCCTTTGTTTTAAATCCGTAACAGAAAAGGCCCTTGAGCAGTCACAGCAGTGTTAAGTCTACAGAACAGCGACTATATAGGTACGTTACTCTCACATCCAGTGCAGTTATGTATTAAAGCATAAGATTATGTAATTGGAGATCAGAGCCAACAGAGATTTGCAGGGTCTGAGGGGATCCCCCAACATGGAGGTTCGGTCACATGAACATGTCCAACTGACCCGCTGTTGCAGGCTCGCGGTCTTCAACACGGCTGTCTTCTCTGAATGGGATCCCTCTCCGTCTACAAGTCTCTGTTGGCTTTCAGGGACGGGCATTACAATAAATTTAACTTTCACTTAGAAAAGACAGAAATCCATTCCAAAAAACATTACCTAGAATACAAAAAAAAAAAAGGGACAGGGTAATGGTCAGATTCCCAGTGACAATAAATAAATCCTCCTCTCTTCAGTGTTTAGTGTGAAGCCAATTAACTGCCATTTATTTAAAAGAAGATAAGGAAAAACAAGCCCCCAGATTGGTAAACACATTGGCAAGTTGCTAGACCCAAGCTGGTGACCCTTATTCAATCCGCTCGAGTTTTTTCAAAATATTTGGGCTTTTCAGCGCACCCAGCCTGCTGGGCACAGTTAAGAAAAAGGCATTTGCTACATCTAAGAATTCCCTGCTATCATTTTTAAATGTTTTCACATTTTCAAAACTGCCTTTTTGGATCTGTTGGGACTCAGTGAGCGTGGGCACGAGACGAGAAACAGAAGTGGGGGTTCCGTCTATCCAGTGTGGGGTGCGCGCCGGCCGGGAGGCTGTGCCGCGTGCAGTCGAGGAGTCATGAAGAAAGCAAGTCCTTAAACACCTACAGAGACAAACGCTGCAACCCAGGGTGGCTTATTCGGATGCATTACCATGAAGCTACTAGAAAGTCAACCTACGAGGCTACTCAAAGGAAAGGATTGGCTATGCGACGTGTGCCCACGCACTGCCCTCCCCCCAGTCCCCACAGTCCACCATTTCCAGATTGACTTCCCTCGCGATAGTGTTCAGGGTGAGACTCCTCATCCAGGACAAAGTACGTTTCACTGAAGATTTTACCCCTTTCTCCATTTTGTGTGTACATTAAAATAACTTGAATTTGCTTCTAAGCCAGACTACTACAATGCATCTACAAAAGCTTGCAGAAAAAGAGAAAAGCAAAGCAAACCAACCCTCTGTATAGTTGCCCTTTTTTTTCTGAAATTAACTACTTTGTGGTTCCCCTGCGCCCCCCCCCCCCCGCCCCTTATGCATTTAAAATTTTACAAAGACTTGTAAAAAAGTTAAATGGAATTTGGCACCTTCGGAAAAAATCAAAAGGGAAACTAAGTAAAATGTGCAGAAAGGAAAATTGTCAATATTTACAAATTAAAAGATTAAGATGATGTCAGTTACACAGGTTGCTTTGAATTCTTATCTAAAGGTGTGAGTACTTTGAAAAGAACTGTATTCTGAGTTGCCTACAAAACCTTTTGTTGGATTAGAGATTGGAATGGATCGAGACGAATTAGGTTTTCTTCATGACACAGTTCCCTTCCCACCGGCAGCATTTCTTGTGGGCTCCGAGCACTTAGGAGAAGCGAGGGGCCGAGCGGTCATTCGTCAGCGTCTTCTTCAGTTTCACACCCCTTCGGATGGCGTTCAGCATGTCTTCTCCCTGCGGGCGCTCTTGCGGGCCCGGGCCTGCCGGCTCACCCTCCGGAGCCCAGCCGGGGGAGGCAGTGGCACTTGAAGGATCCCTCTCCTGGTCTTCGGCCTCGCTTTCTGGAATCGCCTGTCTGTGCTCCTCTGGAATGCTCGGCTTCGGGCCTAGAAGAGGAGGGTTGACGGAGGCTTGGCCACTCCACATGGAGGAGGGCACGCTGGCACCACCCTGGGGGCCCTCACCCCCAGACGGCGACTCGGGGCTGTGCTCACCCCGCTCCTCTGGCCCGTCTGCTTGGGCTGGCACCATCCCGGGCAGGTCTGGGACGGTCGGGGTCTTGACCGGGATCACGGGTGTCTTGATGGGGATAGGCCCAGCTCCAATGGTGCCCCGGCGGACAGAAGGCTTGGTGGAAGGGGTCCGTCGTATGGTGGCCACCCCCGGGGTGACCATAGCAGGCCCCAGGGTGGTGGGGAGACCAGCGGTGGAGGCTGGGCGCTTGGCTTGGAACATCCGTCTGTAGGACTGGCTGATGTCGCTGTTTCTGGGAATGGTGGAGGACTTGTCAAACTCCTGCTGATCGGCCTCCTGGTCACCACTTACAGAGAAGTAGTCGTAATCTGAAACTGATGACAGGGTGGGATGAGACAGCGCTGAGGCCGTGGCTGTGCTCTCTGACTCTTCTGGGTTGGGAGGACAAGAGCATGGAGGCAGGGTGCTTCCCCCACAACCTCATCCCAGGCCTCCACCAGGCCTCCGCCACCCTCAGACGCCCTCACTGGGGACAGACTCCCTGATGGCTCTATGGGTCACTGATGTACCCTGAGCACCAAAACAGGCACGCAAATCCCACTGAGGCGGAAAGAATGTAAAACTGCCAGGCAGCGACAGCTACTTCGCGCCTGTCTAGGAGGACCGAGGTGGGAGGAGAAGGGAAGTGTGCAGACTCCCCAGAGCAGCAGGCCCGCAGGCATGACTCGCTCATGACCTGGGGGCTGTACAGGATACAGGATATTGACAGGCTATTTAGCAGCCTCCCTGGCCTCTGCCCCGTAACTTGCCAGTAATAGCCCCAGCAGATGTGACAACCAAAATGTCTTCAGACTTGTCCAATGTCCCCGGGAAGTCAGGTGGCCCTCCCCCTAAGGCCCACTGTCTTCAAGGATTTTGCTCTGCTCGCACAGTTCCAGTCACGCTGTTTGACTGCCTTCCCACGGGCTCGTGTGCGTGTGCGTGTGCGTGTGCGTGTGCGTTTTGGGAAGGGATGAGGGAGGCAGGGGTGACGTGAGGGTCTGGCAGGCAGAGGTTAGGAGCCTGAACTTCAGACTTACCAGACTTTACGTCCCAACTCCAGCTCTGCTTCTGATGAGGTGCGCGAGGCTCAGGCACCGCCTGGGCAAGTCGCCAGGCCTCAGTTAGCAGATATTTAAGATGGGGATGAAAATACTGACCCCACAAGTAGTTGTGCAATGAAGTGAGAAGATAAAGTACTTAGAGCAGCGTGCTAAACGCAAATGAAGTATCGTGAAGAGCCACCGTCTCCGGTCGGGCTGGTAACTACCCTGCACTCTGGTGGTGGCTCGTCCTCGGATGTCGCTGCCTGACCGCTACAGACCACATCTCCCACTGTCACGGTGATGAAAAGGATTCTAAGCCCGCGTGCTAGCCGTGGCGCGTGGCGAGGCTAAAGGGACATCTGGTCTTTGTGCCCCCCAACCGCCGCAGGCGGGCCCACCCTCTAACCGGCAGGCCGCCGCACCTTGGGAGGGGATGGTGTCCTCGGAGCAGCAGGGCGTGGTGGTTTGGGTGCTGTAGCCACTGGAGCACTGAAGCGAGTCTCGGCTGCTCCTCTGGGTGTCGAGCTGGAGGCCCCGGGCCAGGGCCAGGGCCAGTTCCTCACAGGCCTCCAGCTCCTCCCCAGGCTGCAGGGTGGAGGAGAGACACACAAATGCCACCAGGGTCGTCAGTCCCTTGTTTGCTGTCCCCAGAGCCTTTTGGGTGGGGCTCGCCTTACACCTATTCTGTGCTTGTGGATGCGACAGCCCAGGAGGCTGTCAACTTGCTCGTGTTCTGTGTAAGTTCCAGAACGTTCTGTGTCAGATTTCTACACGGAGTCCCTGGCTTTTCCCTGGGGACCTTTGCAAAGGCTGCAGAGCAGGCCACGGAGGGAAGGCACTCAGGTCCCTCCAGTACAAGGCTGACTCAGCCCCCAGCACATCGCCTCCCGTCACCCAGGGGGCCCAGCACCGGTAGAGAACAGTAACGTCACCCTGGCGGCAGCTGACACGGTCATGCTCCTGGGCCTCTGAGCCTCCTCGGCCATCGCAGACGCGCCGCCTGCAGCGGCGGGCCCCCCTCCGCCAGCGTCCGGCTCACGCTTCTCCTTGCGGCGCTGCAGGGTGCTCGCCAGCGGCTGGTCGTACGGTCCTGGCTTGGCCCAGTCCTGCGTGGAACAGGCGTGCTGTGCTCAGCGGCCAGGCCTCCGGCCGCGCGGAGGCCACACGCCCTCTCGCCAGCCACCCACAAAGGCATCTGGCCCCGAGGGGAAGCTCAGGTGGGGACAGGCCCGTGGCCCCTCTGAAAGAAGGGGGCGGAAGGTCTGGGGCGCCCTGAACACTACCCTGCCCGTCCTCGCTGCCCGGAGATGATGAACCTCCACACCCAGGCCGACAGCCTGCGGGAGACTCTGCGAGCAGCCGGCTAACAGCTGAGCACCTGAGGCGGCTGCAGACCCGAGCCAGCACCCCCAGGGGCCAGGCCCCTCTGACATCTGAAGGAACCCTCTGGCCTTAGCGGCCGAGGGCGACCCTGGAGAGGAGTGGCCACCATAAAGGAACCACCGTGGCTCTCCCAGAGGCTGACCCCGCGCCCTAAAGGGCGCCTCGGGATGTGCCCTGAGTCCTCACGTGGGAAGGGAAGGCCTCTGGGGCTGGTAGGAAGATTCTGACGAGTGTGCAGGGTCTCCACCTCTTGTGAGGGGTGGACGCCAGACCTAGTCAACGTGCTGGCAGCTCGGGGTCTACTTTTCAAACTAGGGGCCCCCTGCTGCTCCCCAATAAAGTAGAATACCCTCCTGGCATCAGCTGAACTTGTCAGAAGATAATTCAAAACTTTGTTTTTATATTAAAGCAAACATGTTTTAATATCCAACAACTGAGACTAGAAGTCAAGTCTGCGTATTCTTGCAAGAGCAAACAGGCTGCATCAGAACACGCTTGGCATTATGGTGCCCAGGAAGGGACTCCTGAGGGAAAGTGTGAGGAACAAGCCTGAGGAGGACAGTCCCTCCCACTCCCAGGAGGACACAACTGGGACTTTCAACCTGGGTGACATCCCCCAATGCCACAGCTGAGTCTACTGTCTAGGGGGCTGTTCCCCAAAGGAGACATTTCTGACTGGGGCAGCCTACTACTCCGGTGCTCCCCAGTGGGGATTTACTTGGGGAGAGGTGTTATGGGGAAGAAGGCAGAGTGTGAAGTTAAGGGGATGAGGGGGATCAGGGAGAGGACTGAGGGACAGAAGAGGGGTGAGCACAGAGGAGATGAGAGGGGGAGAGGAGAAGGGAGGGAGGAGAGACACAAACCTTCCAGCTAGGGATCTGAGATGACGGGAACATGCCAGGCCCAATGGTGTAATAATGAGCGCAGTCTGGAAGGTGGACAGAGGTGACCCGAGGGAGCAGGCGGGAGGCAGGCAGGCTAGGAGGGAAAATGCTTGCCCCCACGGGCCCCACATGGGGCTCACTTGATAAACTATAGTGAGAAAACCCGTTAGACAACTGGAAACAAAACAAAAAGGGGGGAAAAAAAGGAAAATAAATTAATATAACAGGATGAGTGCGTGATACAAGATGGCATTGACATTCAAGGAGTGGGGAGACCTGAACATTTATCAATAAGTCCACTTCGGGGCTCCACTGCTGTGGGGAATCCGTAAGGCAAGACAAGCCAGGGAACAAAGAATGTGCTTGCTACCGTGTTGGTCCCAGTTGGGAACACATTTACCTTTTTAGAAAAGTTTGGAAACTGACCAATATTCTGAATTTGCAGTGTTCTTAATTGTCAAATCTTTTAACTTAAAAAGCATAACTTCATGGCAATTGCAATTTGTTCATCTCATTATGTTAACTTTCAAATTCTAAATGAAGCCCCTTCAACCAAATCTGTGCATTCTAGGTTTCCAAAATGATCACCTGGGCTGGGGAGCAAATTCCAAACTGAGGTGAGGGGGTGGGGAGGGTTGCAAAGGAAAAGGCAGAGAAGCACACAGCCCGACACGGTGAAATGTCACAGTATGGTCACACGGCGGCCACGGTGGGGAGTTGGGGTGGGGGCGGAAGGATGGATGAGCACACAGCAGTCTTCAGGGAAGGGGCCTTCACACTTCTGAGTTCCCCATACCCCTTCCTCTCCCTAGGAGCCAGGCAGCCAATTCCAGAAAAAGCCCTTAGCCTGTCCCTCCCTCTGTCTCCAATAGGGGGCGCTCTCGGTGTAGCCTGTTTCCAGTTCCAGAGCTGGGCCGGGGGGCGGGGCCGCAGGGGCGAAGGGGCGGGACCTCCAGGACTGGGGCCGCCCCCTGCCGGTCACCTTCTCTGTGGACGCCCAGGCGCCCATGGTGGAGCCTGAGCTGACAGAGGTGGGCGAGCTGCACTCGCTCACTGACTGGCAGGTTTCAGAGGCTTCGGAGGAGGCCGAGCTGGACGAGTTCTGCAGCGGGGAGGGGGTGCCACACAAGGGGACCGACAGAAACCAGGCCACACGCCACCAAAAAAGAACAATAAATCAAAAAACAGGAGGGTGGGGCGGGGAGGGGCACGCACGGAGAGACAGACATACACACGGAAGAGGGAAGGATGAGAGAAGCAGAGAGTTAAGGCTAGTTTGCCCCGGAGTGGCATCCAACGCAGTGGCCTGCAAGCCCTTGCCAAGAAGCGAGAGCCCCGCAGGCTTCCCGGGGCCCCAATCTGTGTGCCCCGCGCCTGGCTGCCACGAACCCAGGCCCCGGGAGGCGCGCCTGTGGCTCCCGTCAGCACAGTCACTGCTAGCACACGAGGCCTGCCCCAGTGCCTGCTCCTCCTCAGAATGGCTACAGTTCCGGGGCTCTTCTTCATCCCGCCCCTTCTGCCTCCCCGAGGGGTGGCTTCCAGCTATGAAGCGGCATTTTCACCAGACATGGCTTAGGCTTCTCTGCCTGGAAGTGACTTTCGTGTTGGGGGCCGTGAAGCCCTGTGGTCAGCGCCTTGGTTCCGTGGCCACCGCAGGAAGGGGCGGAGGTGCTGGCAAGGGCTGGGGTGCCAGAGAAAGGAGGTCTGGCGGGGAAACATCTCTTCCTGCCCATCATGAAACCCCTAGCCCCTGCCCATCTCCGGCTCCTGACTTCTAGCCAAGGCAGGGGCTGTGCAGTTGGTTCGCCATTGCGTCTGAGTTTCTAGTCCTGACCTGGCACCTGGGTCAACTCCTGACTGAGTGACCATGACCATCTCTTCCATGGAAGCTGGGTCCTGCCAGGTTAGTGCACTGGGCTCCCTGATACTTCCTCCATGTCTTTTTACATTTTTAGCTCCAGTCTGGCTCAGTCTGTTTAAATAAGCCCCGCTCTTCTCTACTGTTACTGACCCAGAAGATTGTTCCCCCAGAAATGTTCCCGTGTTCACTGCCAAGGCGACCAGACTTGTGTTTCTGTTCACCCACAAAAGAAAGGCCCTGGCAATGGAACACAAGTTTAGCTGGCCCGGCCTGCAAGGGCAGGGGCCCCAGAAGTGCACCTGGGACCCATGGAGACAAGGACGGGTGCCTGCTGCTGACGTCTGTGTCCAGTGAGCAGCCCACGCTCCCCAGGCCCCAAGTCGGGTGCGAACTGAAGTCGTGTTTCTGCCACTTCCAGCCTAGGACGACGGCCTTGACCTCTAAACCTCAATTCTTTTCATTACTCAATAGGGTCTAGTTGTATCTCACAGATGAAGACTAAATGAGACTGTATCTGCCTCTTTGCACCTAAGTGGCACACACTTTACTGTAAGTCAGTCACCAGAATCGGCCAGGATTGTTGACTTTGGTTTCTCCAGTTCAAGTCAGTTCGACCCGAAAAAAGCAAGAGCAAACCCCCTGGGACTGCTGCCTCTTACTTCTCTTGACTTCTGCCGTTCTTTTTCTAAAGGCCCTTTTGCCTTAGACTGAATTGCTCAAGGGCAGGAGCCTCGCCACAGACAGTGCTGCGGGCGCAGAGAGGAGGACAAGGGAGGACTCTGAAGCTAGTCTCACAGGGCCTCCTCTGCTCGTAGCTCTTTGGAGAAATGAAGGGGTCTTGCTCCTTAGAGGTGTGAGTTGCCTTCTGACCCTAGATAAAGGGATTAGTGCTGCCTAAAGGCCACCGTACCCTTGAACTGTTACTGTACACTTGCCTTAAGTTTCCCCTCTGCTTTATTATTATAAGCAGCTATACTGCCGTTTTCTAAACAACGGAATTCCCTGTTTAATTTTGGAGCAAGGTTGACTATTCAAACTGCCCTGGAGCTGTTCAAGCACAGCTGGGTGCTGGCTTTCAGTAAATCCCAGCAGGCCACCTTCTGCCCTGGAACATGAGGAAGGAGAAAGCCACCTCGGCCTGACACACACGCACAGTCTCTGCCAGGACAGCTAGAACACGTGACTCTCTCTCGTTTTTTTTCAGAAGGGGGTGTCAGTGTACAATTCTATGAGAAGTTGCCAGCTGACTATAAACACACACACAGAGAATTATACTGAGCATCCGAACAGCCTTTAAGAAACTGCAAACCCTGCTTTCCTTCCAGCCATTCACTCTGCTTGAAAGACACACAAGGGTGGCTTAGTGCTGTACAAGGCAGGGGACAGGAGGGGACGGGCAGGCGACACCCTAGAGACCAAGCCAAAGCACCCCAGCGGGGATGAGCACAGCTGAACTGGAGCCAAAGGGGCTCTGGGCTCTGAGGGTTTCCATCTGCAGTTGTGTCCCGATCCCAGGAAGTCATGGTGCTGGGGTGGCCGAAACACTGAAGGGGCCACCAAGCCGAGAGGCTCTGGGTTCACCAGTCAGACACTTCAGGTGAGTCACCTGTGACCTAGGTTCCCAAACGTCATGGCTGTTTATGAAGTGCTCCTCCGAACGCTCTCCCAGGGATGCTTTACAGCTGAGGTGGAGCAGCTGCTAAAAAGCCTGGTTCGGGGAGCCCGGGTGCAGCTTCTAACTGCACAACTCACATCTCTGAACCTCCATTTCTGCCGCAAACAAAGGGCCAGGAGTACTCGGGTTGTGGGGAGGCGGCACAGGTATGGGAGCTCCCGGGACGTCCTGGGACACAGCAGGTAAACTGAACACCTCGATAAAGAAGACACGCACAGGACCGGAGTCCAAAGGCTGAGTCTAAAGGACCCGAAACATGCAGGACAGACTTGAAGCCACCAAGCCCCCCAGCAGGCGGCACTGTGGGGCACCCTGGGTATTAGGTGCTCCCAGTGTCTTTGCTGTGCTGCTGACACGAGTGGCCACCAAGCCCGGGGCAGGAGGGGGACACGGGAGCAGGTGACGGGTGTTCGTATGTCTGTCTGGCTCCATCAGAGCAGCTGTGGTCGACAGACTCAGCGCCTCCCCTTCTCCCAGAAGCAGCTGCCCGAAGACTAACCTGCAAAGCCTCTGATGACCCCATCTCACCGCCAACACAAGGGAGGTGCTGGGGCGCCGTCCATGCCAGCACCTCCTCTGCTGGGAGGCGGCACCTCTGCAACGCGCATTCTTTCCAGGCCGGCTGAGCTAGGGGGCCCTCCTGACGCGCCAGGGCCCACCAGAGACGACCCCAACCCAACTTACGGGACGTCTGCCCCTGGGGGCGTGACACATCGCAGGACAAGCAAGGGAACCAGAGCTTTCTAGTGTCTAGACGGGGTCTGCCCAAGGCAAGGCTCTTCTGTGGCTCTGGTCATCATGGTGGTCCGGGCTCCAGGCCGAGGCGCGTACCTGGTTGGGGGCCTCCGGCGGCATGGGCGACGGCGACTTGGACTGGAAGGCGTCCTGGGAGATGAATCCTGAGTCGTGGGAGGACACGCTGGACAGGCGCGCGGGCGCCTGCTGGGCCGGGTTGGAGCCGCGGCAGCGGTAGTGTGAGCTGGGGGAGTGGGAGTGCGAGCCGCTGGAGCGCGAGTCGCTGCTGTGGACGCTGTTCAGGCTGCTG